>WBMW01001092.1:3427369-3476714 GCA_013396635.1 Penelope pileata
CCGTGCCCCCGCGCTGTGAGGTGCGGAGCGGTGCGGGGGGACCCGGCCCGCGGGGGCCGTGGCTGCGTGTGCGCGGGGCCGTGCCGACACGGCCTAGGTAGGACGGACCTGCCCCCCTGCCTCTGCCCCATGTCCAATAAGAAGCGCCCCGGCCTGACACCTGCCTATATACAGCGGAGGAGAGCAGCATCCCCAGCGTCGGGCTGGGAGGCGGGGGAGGGGGGACAGCCCCGAGCACCGCAGCATCGGGTCGGAGCGGGCCCGGCGCGCCCCAGCCATGACTTCCAGCAAAATTGAGATGCCGGGGGAGGTGAAGGCAGATCCCGCAGCTCTGATGGCATCTCTGCATCTGCTGCCTTCTCCCGCTCTCAACCTTGAGATCAAATACACCAAGGTAAGTCCTGCTCGTTTCTTCTGGCAGGGAAACCCACGGCTTTCCTCCCAAAGGAGGGATTTTGCTTAAAGTTAGTCTCACTCTGTCTGAACCGACTTGAGTGCAGAGATAAAAAGAAAAAAAGCAAACCAAACCCAACTATTAAAAGGCTGCCTTGAGTCGGTAATGAGGGAAATAGACTTTTAGCCCGCTAATCATCTGAGAAACCACAGGGTAACAGGAAAGCAGAGGTCTGCTGGGACTGGCTTTGCCACTTCTCTGCAAACGGAGCATTCCCTGCAGAGCTGTCGGAGTTTATTCACAGTGCAGAACCAGTGATTTCCTGGTGCTTTTGGTGTAATTCAGGGGAAGTTACTATACACACTCATGTTTTTCAATCAGAAAATAAAAGTGTTCTTTCTTAAATTACTCTGTGGACCTAAGGGATTCTTTCACAGTTCCTGAAGGACTTTTAATGCTGCCAGGTTGTTGCAGCACTGGGACAGATCTCTTTGCTGACTTCCTTGATGTCTGGATACACCCTTGAACAATATTACAAAAGGACGTTTTTTTTCCTACTAACCTTTAAGACTAATCTTCATAAAAAGAAGCTAACGTTGAACCCACTGAGTCAACGTAGAAAAATCTACTGTTATCCTGGGATGAATTGTTTTTATAGATTAAGGTGGGCTTTAAGAACAGTCATTTATTTGTAAATGCAATTTGATTTTTTACCATTTGTTTTTATGTTCTGAATCTTTGCATCTTCGGTATCTTTAACTAAAGAATGCTTTCATTTCTACTGGAGAAGTTTCAGATGTATTGTATAAACAGATTACAATGTGTCAGACTTTGTTTCTAATTACTGAGTAACTTAATAGGAAAATAAAGCACATCACCACTGGAGAAAGGTGATAACATTTTTATCTACTGAAAATACAACTCAGGAGCTTTAAAACTGATAGGAAAATCGGTTCAGCCGATGTAGTGTAATTTTCTTCTTCCATATCATCACTCGAAAAGCTTTTCATCTTTTCCGTTTCTTAAGCGGGTGCCAAAACTAATTTGTCCTCTAATTTGTTACAGCTATTCCATGTTCTAGAAGAGTGTTTCAGAGGAAACTCAACTATTTTAGATTTCATTGCATTTTAATGAGAGCTGCAATTTGCAAGTTTAAAGATGCATATGTTTTGTGGCATATAATTTCTTTAAAAATAGTTTAAATAAGGAACGTAGTTGTCTGATTTTGTGCGGTGTTGCACTTTGGAGCAGTGATACTACGTGAGTAGTGCTTGGCATGAATTTATTGTTGGTGTCAGTGTGAAATATGCTTCAGGGGTGTTCCATGGATAATAATTGCTAACAGTATCATAGTCAGTTTGCATAGAACGGATACTTGTGCTTCTCCATTCTAAAACTTGTGAATTGGTTCAAAAAATCTTTTAAAAATAGAGCAGTTGTTAAGAAGCTTATCATCCTCTTTTGAGGATGTCAGCTGGGTGGTAGCCTTTAGCTCAGAGTATACAGTGCCTTCAGCTCAGAAATTTGTAAGGTGTTACACATTTTATGCTCCTGGAACAGGAAAACAAAGTTATTTGTTTTCAATATTAGACCAAACCCAGCAGCAACCCATTTCTTCTGGACTTGATTTTGAGCTATCAGGGAACTCCTGACTGCGTGTGAGAGAAACTGGGTTTAGGACAAGTAGTGAATGTTTCACTTGGTATATCCTCTGTCTCTGCTTCTCTGTCTCTTTCTTCCCTCCTTTTTCTCTGCAGGGAATAGAAGTGATTTATAGATAATTGGAGTCTTCAGTTTGGAGTCTTGTCTTGGGCAGGACTTTTATCCAGGATCCCCTTTCCCACCTATTACAAAGAAAAACAATCAAAAATGAAATAATGGAATGTAACTTGATTCTTTCATGTGGAGGAGTGGTCGCTTCACGTCTTAAATGCCCACTAACTTCCATAAACAATAAATAACATTAGAATTAAGAACTTTACCAAAAAGAAGGCAAAACAAAAACCTCAAACCTTTTAAAATCAGACATCTGCAAGAATTCGTAGCAGCCTCCCTCCGCTTTTTAGCCGAGAGTTTTAAATACACATCCAGGACCCAGAATTCTTGAACTTTTCATTACATCTGTCTCTGCACGTAAAATTTTAACCACTTGAGAGTTAATTCTTTAAGAAAAAGGCGCCTGTGGACATTTAGACTAAGTGATTTTAAAATATGCTTTGCCAATTAAATTCAATTTCTGGAATTCTAAAACTAGAAAATAATTAAGAGAATTTTGTTAAGATAGAACATATAAAAGTTCCAGTAATCCCTAAATGAGATTTGTTAAGATTTCTAATATGTAATGGGTTAGGGTTAGGGTTAGGGTCCCATCATATCTTCAAAATATTACAATATCCTTGGAAATACTAGGAAAACTCATTTCAAGAACACAGATAAAATAAATACTGCTCATGTATTTGCAGTTTTCAGGTGTTTGATTATTTAGCAGAACTAATGGAACTTGTCTAATATTCCTCTGGGCTTTCTGAAATGAGCAGAAAACTGTGATAAGTCCTTCTGATCTGTCACACCCGATGTGGAACACCAAGGAGGTGCAGTTTTTCACTGGTCAGTAAAAAGGCAATCAGTTAGTGATGGGAATTACATGATGCCTGTGTGTATGGAATACAAGCAGCACTCTGCTGTGACTTCAGTAATGGGAGTCAGTGTATGCCTCTTCAAAAAAAGAGCCATTAGAAATATTTTTTCTACCTTTTTAATACCTTGGCATGGTCTCTGTGAAGAACAACATGTTTTAGATGTGCACAAGAATTGGTGAATACAATGTGAAAAGCCACGTTCTGAACAGATGTGAAGATCAGTGTTAAACACACAAGGTTAAGTCTTTTCTGCATGGCTAGCAGGTAATGCAAGGTTATCTGTCTCTCTTCATTGTGATGCCTCTTTAATTCTTATTAGCATTTGCAGAAGAATTGCTTTCACAGAACGGGGGATCTCCCAGCCTTGCACGGCATTAGGTTACTGTGCAGCCCTGTGGCACACCCAGCCCCTCCCCAGACCTGGGAACTTGTTGCCCATGCTATGCCCCATACATAAGGGAATACCCAGGTAGGAAGGTTTGCAAGGGGGATCTAGCCCTCTCCCTGGCAGCAAGTCGTGCTTCTGCTAGTGTCAGCTTCATGCCAAAAACTCTCCTGGAGTGGGCTCCTGCAGAAGTGTCAGATGTGAGGTGAGCCTTAGCTTGGTGTCCAGTAAGGACACGCTGTTAGCATGGTTTGTACAGCAAGCACACTTTGGAGTTGATGGCTCTGAGAACCTCATGGCTTCTGAGGGAGACCAGAGGGTTCCCTGCTTAGTAACATACTGATGCCTTCCTCTTTCACACTCTTGCAAAATTCCATTCTCTCTCGTGAGGCTGGAACGCTTCCCAAGTATCTGGCAGTAGATATGGAAGCAGTCCAATGGATTGCGCCCTTTGCAGTGTTTTCTTCCCTTAAATTCTCCACTTCAGGGCGAAAGGTGTTTCTGCAGGATGTGGCTATCCTTCCTGTGTTATGGTATAATCAAATCTGCTTTACAAAGTATTTTCATAGTGGTATTAGTAAGTCATGTTGGCTTTAAAAGATAGCTGGTGATTAGTGAGAACCCTGCCTTTCTGTTGTGTTCCTAGCTCTGTCACTGCTTCATCTAATGTGGTGAACAAACATTCTCAGTTTGGGGACACTCATCCAGCTGGATATTTCAAGTTTTCTTTCTTGTTTGCCTATTGATTTAGGTCTGAGAAAGAGTTGAAGAATTTTAGCACAAGGAGAAGTGGAAGAATTGCAGTCTTTGGGAGCTTTTTGTAGGAGATTCTCTGAAGGGGTGAGGTTATGGCGTTGTGTCAGTGGAGATGTTCAGGACTTTTTCTCTAGTAGTAATAGCTTGTGAATTGATTGACACCCATATTTTTTGACCTGTGTAAAAGGGTTTGCCTCTGCTGTCACACCACTGGATAAAACCAGGTCAATTTCTAAACACAGATTGGGTAAAACAGCCAGACTGTCACCCTACCTGGTGCTGAAACTATCTGCAGACAGCAGTTCGCATTAAGCATGGGCCAACTGCTTCCAAGTAGACAAGAACTAACAAATACCTTTCAAATTCTTATGTAATAGACATTATGGTTTGATGTGTTTTGTTACTAAGTTTCTTTATGCCCATTCCCATAGTGCTTTCTTGGCATTGCCCAGTAGTGAAAATGTTTCAGAACAATATTACAAACTTTTCACAAAATTTCCTGTGTGTTTCTCAGATAAAATTCCAGACTGACATTAAAAGGCAAGAAATCTGTTTTGTTTAGAAAAATATGCAGAATCTTTGAGATTTGTTTGAACTGGAGGCAAGCTTTGGCAAAATTCAGCTAAGTAAGCGGTGAGTACACGCTTTTCCCACCTGTTTTTCCCTGAGGAAGCTCACTGTTTTAATGCCTTACTTTTGAAGTCAATGTCAGTTGGTGATACCTGAAGGAATTAGCTAACCTTTCGGTTCAGCTCAGGGATCACTGTCCAGCTACAAGAGATGAGGCACAGAAAATTAGAGAGATGGTTGCATGAACAGTAGTCAAGTAGAGCATCACCTTTTTTCACCATCCATGCTGAGACTGTTTATGTCCCTTTGTATATATGATGTTTTAGGGTATATTCCATACTTTGATGTACTGTTGTTTAAATCTTAAATTCAGACTCTCTTCTAGTGTGCGCTTACTTTGTGATTGGTATTACAAACCGTTGATCCATATAGCAATTGCACACTATTTATGCACTTTCCATTTAACAGCCTGAGCATAGGACTCTTTCTTTCTTCTCCAAACCTTTAACGTTATTTGCGCAAACCAAATCTACCCAGGTTTTTCATAAGGGATCAAGACATGACTGAAGTCTGACATATACCCAATCTCCTGCCTTTGCTCGCTCCAGTACATCTGCTATAACTATGTTATTTCAAGAGCATGATATATATATATATATAAACTATCATGCTGAAACAGGCAATGACTAGATAACTACTATATTATTGAGTAGGTAACTGTTGTAACAGTGGCTTCTCACTGTGCTAAATTTTTAAAGAAAGACAGAATCTCCAAAGCAAATGCAAACCAGCTTCATGCATCAAGTTGTGCAGGACAATATTGCTGGCTAAGGGAAATTTTCTTCTCCTTGTGCAGTGGTTAATGTCAGATGACACACTGAAAGACAATAGCTATGCAGTTTGTTTTCCTCATCTCTGCCAAAATGTTTAGGATCTCAAATTTCCAATACAAACGTTGTATATTCTTTGCACACAAAAACCAGGAGGCCAAAAATAATCAGAGCACTCGCCTGAGTTGAAGAGCCAAATTCATAACCCTGCTCTGAAGCAAACAGAGCAGAAACTTGAATATGGATCCCTACTTTCTGATGATAGATAGGTCGCAGTTTTAGATGCTGTCCAGCTCTAATCATCCTTGGAAAGAGTTTCTCATGCTCTCCTGTTGGATAATCCACTTGTTGGAAGTATTAGGCCTGAGATACATTGACATGGCAGCCCAGTGGGCAGGACAGCTGGACAGGAAAAGCAGGATTCATGTTGCCACTCAAAGAATGCTCATAATGTCTGATACAGCAAGGATGCAATCAAAATTTGTGGCTGTGTACAGACAATTGGAATATTGAGTTGGGATAATGTGTCTTGAATACACACTTTCATTCTGACAAAAATTCTGTCTTTAATTCTCCATTCCATTATCCCATAATTTTTTCCCACAGAACTCATGAAACCATTTCCATGTTCAATTTCTGTCTTGATGTATCCACATTTTCTGATTAAAAATGTTCCAGCAGTCCAAAATTCTTGGTCATCTCTGCTCAGCTAGCGTATCTCCCTGTCAGTGGAAGATGGCTCCCTGCAGACCTTAATGGGCTCTGCCAGTTTGCAGGCACTACCATAGACTGCTTTGTTCCTGCGAGTGCCATGCTCTCTTCCTCTTCCCTTCTTTGCAATGCATATTAATGATTGCCCTCAATAAACTGTCCATAGGCACTGCAGCTCGTTGGGGCGTATCAGCATCTAGAAGTAACTTGAACCTTTCCTTCCAACAGGCTCTGCCTGTCACTTACCTCTGGCAAATTTCATCTCCCTCTGACTTGTCCAAATAGCCTTTAATTTCAGTGCTAATGATCCTTTCCTTGGTACTTGCATTGGTCTGAGTATTTTTATCCACAAGGTATGTTACCTCACTATTAACGATTTGCTAAAGCAGGTGAGCCGTGGTATTGATTGCTCATCACAGTAATGAAGGGGCACCTTGCTATTAACCTCTTTCCGGGGAGAATTATCCATTTATTTCCAGTCTTTATCTTATCTCTTAACCGCTTTTTAATCCATGGCAGAACTTTATCTTTCACCATATGGTTACTAACTTTCCTTAATAGCCTCTTGCTAAGGACTTTATCATCAAAAGCCTTTTTAAGGTCTAAATAAATTACATGCACTGATTCATCTCTGCTCGTCATTTGACTAACTATCTTCCAAGAAATCTTGCAGGTTTACAGAGATAAATGACAAAATATGAGTTCATTGGTCTGTATCATAAATTTCTGGTCAGACCCTTCATAAAGTCACATTTCTTCTTTTATAGTTTTGCCAATATTTGCCTGAACTGTATCATTTTGCTTTTTGTTTTTTTGCATATTGTTTCATTCTCTCATTTTCTAAACCCCACTTTTTATGTTGTTTTTCTTTTTTTTGAAGTGTAGAATGTACTCTCTGAAACAAGTAACCAAAACATCAGCTTTAATTCAGCTGAAAGAAATGCACTTATAAAATGCGTTTAGACAGAGACAGCATTTTAAGGAAGCAATGTAAATATAAACTAATGTGTAAAGATTAAAAAAAAATCCAGAAAGTTGCCATTTCATGCAGAATTTTTGAGGATTCTGCTGAGGAATCCTCAGACAAGTGCTGGTGGCATCCCTACTCAGACACAAATACAAGCATAAATAGCTACATGAAGACTTACTACTAAATATATGTGTATATGTAAGGAAAAAGATGAAGTTTAAAAAATGATTGCCATCTAAGGACCCAATGCTTCATGACTTTTATGATCATTCAATAGATGAATTCCTGTTTGGACTGCAAACACCTACGTGTTTTTCTCCCAAAACACAAGTTCCATGTTTCAGAAGTTGTCTAAAACCATGTTTCTACTGACCAGTATTTCTGTTGCTTTTAATAGCAATCTACCTTTGTGGTGTGAATGTGACATCAATTTTAAGTTACACAGCTACCTAAGCTTTAAATACAGGAGGCATTTCGTTATTAAAGTACAATACGTGAAGCCACATCAAAGTGTTGCTGCAATAGCATTGCTGAAGTAGTCTCCAACTGACAAAAGAAAAAAAAATAAAAGGACTTCATTCTTGTTCACTTGAAGAAGAGTGAGAGCCTTTCCCAGAGAGCCTAGTGAATTAGATTTTTACCTTATGACTTGAAACGTAATACACTCCAGCTTTGCTGGAAGTAAGTGGGAAAATATTTCGGAGCAAAGAACCAAATTCTGTGACCCACATGAAAATGTTTAAGGTTGGTTCAATCTCAGTTGACCTCAGCTGGAGGTTAAAACACAGGGACTATGCTGACCACTCAAGTATATAGACCTTAATCTGTGAGGGATTCATGGGTAATTGAGCCTTCGAATTGTGCTCGGAACCTGAAGGGAAGCTGGGGGACAGCTGTGCAGAGGCCAGCAGCAGGTGTTGTGGTTACAGAAAGGATATACTTTGCTAATATCCACGTGGATTTCCAATGTGCCTCAATTTAAAATGAGTTATAAGAATCCGTTTGGAAAGATGCAAAGGCATGGGAGGAGGTGCATGGAAGAGCAGGGTGCAGTCTCTGATGGAAGTAGGATGTTAGGAAGTCGCTGTCCTCATACTGTGCTTTGGTCATCTAGCAATGATTACACAAAACCCCTCAGTTTTGGCTCTACTTATCAGAAAGTGCCTTCCCTATGGAAATTTAAACACATATTTACTTGAAGGCTGCACTCTAAAGTAAAACTTCTAAAAACTGATTTATTTCCAAAGCAGAACTATTTACCTGTATTTCAGGTAAATGCAGGTGTTACTGGGCTGTCATATAAAAGCTAAATTTATCCTCGTGAGTAGGTCAGCAAGTCATAAATTTGGCCTCGAGAGACTGGAGCTGGTCAGAACGTCGGGCCTACATTTCATCTGAAATATGATCTCTCCACTTAGAAGGTCCTTCCAGGTCTGAGCTGTGTCATTGTTCTCTCATGTTTCAGTGGGAAAAACACCACTTAATACATCACCATCATCATCACTATCACCCTGGTATATCTTTGGTGGATTTATGTAATTCCCAATGTGTCAGCTTTGTACATTGGAAGAATTGAGATATATTCACAGTTGGGATTTCTCTCAGGATCTGAGTTTCAGCTGTTTGCAGAATAATTGGGACTGAAGCACCTTGAAGCATGGTCTCTAAATGGTCCTTGGTGCACTGTAGATGTTAGATTTTTAGGTAAAGATGCAAGTATTTTACCTGTCATCTGTCTACAAACCTGTGGTGCTGCTTGTCTTTCCTTGGCCCCACAACACGCATCAGATTCTGGCCAGAAATATCATCTGCCTTGGTATAGCCAAATTAAGGCACCTCACGTGAGCAGCCAATTCTGGAAATGCCCTCAGCATTCTTTTTTGTACCTTCCATAGCCAGCTTGTTTTGGGAATCCAGTGGCTCTACTACCACCCATATTTACTTTTTTATTAAACTTCTTGTGCCTTCTCCTGCCTTTTTAGTGTTAAGTTTTTGGTATATTCTTCTTCAGAATACTTAGTGATTTTTTAATTTTAATTTTGTGTTTTGCAGCCTTTCAAAGTTAGCACTTTCTTTCTTCCTTTTGGCCTACATTTCCTTTGGTATTTTTCTGCCTAGCCACTTCATTTATTTTCCTGCTTCTGCTTCCCATTTTTAGTCTTGGGAATGCAAATCTTTGACTTCTTCACATTCTTAAGCCTCCATGCTGATTCTATGGATTTTAATTTCCTAGCTTCAAGCAGGGATTTTCTAAGTTACTTCCTTTAAAAAAAGAAAAAAAAAGAACCACCTCCCCTTGAAGTTTAGTATCCTGGAGAGTAGAGCTTCTTCATGTGTTTCTCTCCTGCAATGAAACTGAAATTATTTATGTGGTAACCATTTCTCAGGGGTTCGTACACAGTTTTTAGCCCTTGACAGGACTATGTCAAATGTTGTTTAGATTAGGGTATGGAGAATTGTGTGTTCTCTGGGCACTATCTCAATGCAGCTCTCACTGAACTAATATGCTGTTATTATTGCACTCGTCGTTTATAGCCTTCCAGTTCTTTTTCCACTTCAGTGTCTTCAACTGCTTAGATCCAGAAGTCAGTATTTGCTCCTATTGTACTTCCTGACCTACACTGCCTCTGCATCCATGGAGGCACATCATGCCTCTGGTTCCCAAGTGTTTCTGTTCCATAGAAGATCCATGGAAATCCTTGCACGCAGAGCTACTCGCCTCTCTGCACAGCCTGACTTGTTCTCCCTACATACTTTATAGCTAGAAATCACGGTACGCCTCGGATAGCTCCCATCCCCTTATGTTCAAAAAATGCTATTTTTTTTCCTCTCTGTGATACAATCCAGATCACCCATTTTCACACTTAGGATGCTTATGCTGGTTTATTGACACTTGTGTTTTATTTCCTAATTATAAGATGACCTAGATGAAATTTGTGATCTAGTTAGTTGAAAAACCCTGTAAAGTCTTTTCAGCCTAACCACTAACACTCTTCCCATGACATTGCACCTCATTCTCATCTACCACTCTGCCAGTGTTAAAAGTCCTTAAAATAGAAATTAGATTTAAATTGACTTTAATACTTCTTTACACTGTCAAAGTGATATGAGGAGGCATTTATGTAACTGACAGTTGGATGCATAGAATTATTTTTTTAAGAACAGTTTCATTTAGTTACTCGAAACTTTTTTGAAGCTTATTTGAAATGTTCTTTGCATCCAGGCATAATAAAGCATTGTCCTCATTCCACTGGTTGTTTTCAAAACATTCACTATACCCTAACATACACATTTTACTTTTCCTCAAGTGTCTTTTCAGTTGTAACAGAAATGGTTTATTTTTGAGTAGTTAGAAACTATCAAGAAATTACCACCTGCCTTTCCAAATCAAGAGGTTTATTTTATTTTCTGCGGTTACTTTGGTTGTGACATATGGTTGCAGCAGTCTCGTACCAGAATGGCCTGCACAGACCTTGAGAGACACACACAGTTTTTTTTCCGGGACATCTGGCTAAACTTTCACCCGACTTCCATCAGTGCTGATGTTTGCTTGGTCGTCTTCTTTTTATCTTTACCACACTTTCTTAACCACAGCTAAATAGCTTCTTCTGTCTTTGTGATGTCTATGGGTTGCTGTTGTCCTAAGAGGCGAGCATCAAGCTCTGCTTTTTCACTTGTCCTCTGAAACTGATATGAAACCAGCGCTAACTCTGCTAGCTGTGCTGGTGATAACCTAGCCTTGGTGGTCCGGCCTTTGATAGCAATTTAGGGATCTATTTGTTACATTGCTGAAGACATTTTTAGCTATCATCATGTTGATATCCATCGCTTCCCATCAAAGCTTTTAGAAAGCATTAATTGATTCAGTCTCGCTGTGCAACTAGTGACAAGGCTGCTTCACGGGTGGGGGAGTTCTAATTTGTAGGAGTGTAACCATGGCTATCTGAGACTGGAGGTCAGTGTCAGAGGCAGGATCTTGCTAAACCAGCCAGACTACTAGAAGAGTTTTTTAAACTAAAAGGGGAGATTTAGGTTAGATGTTAGGAGGAAAGTCTTTACTCAGGGTGGTGTGGCCCTGGTACAGGCTCAGAGAAGCTGTGGATGGGTTTTGCAGTGATTAAGATTTCTATAGCCAGAGGAGAAATACCACAACTTCTGAGTGTCTTTCTAGTGTAAATTACTGATATTCAAATTGAACACAAATTATTTTATTTTGAATGGAGATGACCCAAATTATGTACAATTCTACTTTCAAAATATCCAAATCAGGCGCTACTGAGCCAACCTTGTTGCCAAGAAAACACCTTCTTCTCTCTCATCTATGTCTCTTACTTCCTGGGCTCTGCTTTTGATCCAAGAAGTCCCTCAGCTCAAAGGAACTAGCCTTCAGTCTGATGTTTTGAAACCTTCCATGGCCTCAGCCAAGGGGTGTTACAGCTTGGACACCTAGGGGTGGACATCTAAGGGTTAGAAATGAAACCGTGTCCAGTGTAGCCTACTTTTCCACCAGTCCTTTCCTGTCCAGGGAGAGTGCTTAACCTATACAGTCTGTTTAGCACCTTCTCTGGAGAGTTTAATACCAAGTAATTCCATGAATATTTCGTACTCTTGTTTCATTAATTTTTTTAAAAGAAGAATGTATTGAATGTTCAGCCCCTTTCTCTCTCCTCCGCCCCCCCCCAAAAAAAAAAAAAAAAGGAAGAAAAAAAAAGAACCTCTTATTCTCTATGTGTGATTCTTGGGAAATGGAAGTACAGATGAATTTCAGAGCCAGTGTTTACATATTGGCTGCGTGTATACTTTTATGTATATTAATTACACAGTTTTCTGTGCAGTCACCTATGTAGGTAAATACCGTATGGATAAAAAGAGCCCTTTCTTCATGCCCTTTGCTGCTCTCCTGTGTCACGTGGAGCACTGGCTCTGTCAGCTGCTGTCTTGTTGGCTGCTGTCTGGGAGGCAGTGCCCTCTGTGCTGGAAGATCTGCGTTCAGGCTGCAGGTGAAGCTCGTGGTGTTGCTCCCTCTGTACTTTGCTGTTAGGAGGAGGATTTCCATTGGTGTAATGTGGCACGGAAGACCAGGTCATTGCCTCTGGTTATTGTTTCTATTCACTTTTCACATGTTTTGCCTTAGTGCCTCACTTCAACACAGAGAAGGAAGGCCCTGCTATTTAGATTACAACCAGGAGCCAAGTGCGGAACGTGCCCAGCAATTGATGCAGCGCAGCTCTTCCTCCCATCAGCCAAGACAGTTGCTTTTAGTGTTTGGATTCTTCTAGCTGAAACACAAATGTGTTCGTGCTCTTACTGTCTCATTTCATTTCTTTTCTTGAGGGAGCATTAGGACAAATCCTTGATAACTTATTTCCTGGTTAGAAGCCTTTACCTGCTTTCCTGGAGTGGTTCCCTGTGACTGGGAAACCTTTGTAGTCAGCTCTTCCAGCTGCTTGCCTAAATGGCCTTCAGGGAGACTAAAAGCAGTGAACCTGGAATAATAACATTTGACTTCAGCTAGGTCCCATGAGAATTTAGTTATTACCTAATGGATTGAATTGGTGACATATCTTATACCAGATAACTGCCAAAGGTTGCATGAAATTAACCTTTAGCAAATGGCTAGTTATTGGTACACTCCTTACAGAAAGCTGGGCATTGGGTGACATGTTCACAGCAATTAATACTGCTTTTCATACCTTCACATGCCAATGGTATCTGCAACGTCTGGGTGAAAGGTTTCTCAGGTTTAAGTCTTGATGGTGGTTTTAGCCATTTAGTGATCATGTCATTGTGTTCGCTGCACTGAGCATAAATCCTGTCGTGTAAACAGCAGGGAGACTAATGAGGTTTGCCCACATTCTGCTATCATTACAACGGGCTCCAGCAGAGAAAAAGGGAATTTGGTCAGAAGGGGGAAGAGAAACACGAATTCTTAAGGAAATGGAAAGAAATAATCTCAGAACCCTGCATATGAACATTGTTTTTTAAGGAAGGCTTTTTATTGACAAGACTTACAATGTACTTTGCTCGTTTGTGGAAATCTGTGTAGTTAGGTTTTGGTTTTGCCTTAGTCCGCATCTTTAAAGCTTCATGTTTGGCATAAGGTGAGGGTCATGTTTTCAATTTACATGCTCAAAGTTATTGGTCTGCTTCTATTTAAAGGTAAATAGAAGAGATCATTTTTCATGCAAGCCTAAGTTTCTATAAGGAATAGCTTGCCAATCATATATAAAAACTTTTATCTCTGTTAAATATCGGCATTGTTTTGCTACACCCTGAAGTGGTTTATTTGCTTGGGACTGTAATCAGCTCTAATCAGCTCTTGCAAGAACACATCCAATTTTAGTCTTAGCACCACAGTGTACTTTAGGGTGTAAATTTGTCAGGTATCCAAGCACAGCAGGATGCTTTGACAGCTTAAGCCCAGTTCTCCCCAATCAGCCTTACGAAGAATCAAAAGTGTAATGGCCTGTTCCACTTTGCTGTATGTAGAGTCAGTGGCTAATCAGCAGAGGGAACTGGAGGAGAAATCAGAACTGAACTCTGAGGCAAGGGAATCTGGCTAAAGGTTTCTTCTCTCAGAGGAATATCCTCAAGTAAATGAATCAAGATTTCCCAACCCTTTTTGTTGAAAAGAATTTACAGCCTGAGAGATTTCACTGCACTATTGAATAAGAGGTGTAGTGTTTCTTTGCATCTTCTTGAAGAGCAAAATCAGACTTCTGGGAATTGTTATCTCACAGCTTCTTCTAACAAACACAACAATTTGTTTTAAAGGCTTTCACCAAAGATGTCATAAGCGGTAATCCCTGTGTTGTAAGTAGGTGCTTAATGTGATTTAACTTAATGCTGATGATGCAAAGCTATTCTCCCCCAAAAGCCCATTAAGAACATCCAATTTTCTGGTAGACTAACACTCCTGCTTACTATCCTAGAAATAAGTGACTGTTTAACCAGAATAACAAGGAATAGTTTCAAACCGAGGCTGCAGAACTGAGCACCGTGTGGTCTTTGTGAAAGTTCAAACTTGAACACAAACTTCACAAGACAGATTTTATTTTTAGGTGCAATTTGAAGTTATGTATACAGATGTGTACATACAGGGACTTGCAATCACCTTAGTGAGCGTATTGGTGAACACAGTTGTTTATGATACCTGTTGGTAAGCATGGGCTAGGTGGAAAAGGGCCAGTGCAAACCATTTATGTAAACCAAATAATACATTGATAAATACTGAGCTTGATTTCGCATACCCTGACATGCAGATAATTTGAAATTTGTCCAAGATAATGCTTCTCATACTGCTTGCTGATTTGTTTGTTTGCCTTCTGTGGATTCTGTATGTGCGTAACAATACCGAAGGAAATGTCACTGGCACCATTTAGCAAAGCATTCTTGGAGCAGTATTTGCAAATATTTGGGATGCAAAGTAGAAGTGAAGGCAAACTTTCCAGGAGCTTATGGCTGCTCACTTGGGTCTAATATAGAGTTAGCACTTTGCAGGTCAGTGGCTCTGCTATTTGTCTCTGACCTAACAGATCTGGAGTTCTTCACATCAAAACCAAGTCTTGCTGAGCTGAGATCAAACGTGTTAAGGTAAGGATCTTGCCAGTGATTTATCGTGCCAGGGAGGGTGATCGAGCCATGAGGGGCCACTGCAAATGAAGTTGACATTCCAGCGATTTCTCATGTGTAAGGTAATCTTCTCAGATGGAGCTTTTAAGTCAGAATATATTTGCCGTGTGTATTTTGTTGTGTTGCCTATAGTGCCTTAAATTCTAGGATGAGTATATATTTGTGCAACACAGCTAATCTGTAAGACCTTGTTCTTTGGTGGTGAGCATTTGAAATGGCAAAGGTACCTATAAATAGTCTGCTACATTCTTTTAAATGGAAGAACGTGTCCCTTATGTACAAATAAAAAGATTGCTCTGTTTTATGTTACATAAAACACACAAGACCTGCAAAGCACAAATGATGCAAAACACAGGAAAACTACAGACTAATATTAACCTTGTTTGTACAAACCCCTCCTCATTCCCACAGTCTTAAATGAGCACTTGTGGAAGGGTTTCCAGGATCATGTTCTTAATAGCCACAACTTCATTAAAGCCCAGTGACAGCTCAATAATTGATTCTGTAAACAAATACTCCCTCCCCTTCTCTCCTGATTTAATGGATTTTTTTTTAGAAATGTTTCATTATTTCATTGTTAAATTGCAGTAAATGCCATCAAGGATCACACTCCATAAAACCACTGCCATCCTTATGCAGGTTGGTCAGTGATTGCTTTTTCTTTGCTATCAGTAGAAATCTAGAGCATACTTAATTTTTTAGGAATCCCATCTTCTGAAAAAAAAATTTCTAATGCAGTGCAGAGCAAGACAGTAAATGTTTTTCTCCAGCAATTAGAGAGCCCTGCGAGTGAAAGGATGAGTAAAACTTGGAAGCTTGGTTTCATAGGAATGCAATAAACATTGCCTGAGCTACAGGGAAAGTGTTGTTGCCTCTGTGCTTTGCTACTAACAGTACAGAAATTCTTCATTAGCTGAAAAAAAAAAGTAGAAATTATTTTGAAGTTGCTTTGAAAAGTAGAAAATACTTATAGCCTTTATGTGATCTAAGTAAAAGGTTTTTTTCACAGGTTTAAGAAGGCAGCCAAAATGAATAAAACGTTTGTGGTGGCTATAGTTCGACAAAAAATACAATCTGGATCTTCTCTTTAGGTTAACTTTCTTGAACACCCAGATGCAAAGTAATCCCTGTAAGGAGAATGAATTGAAATAACGGGTGCTGCAGCAGCATGTGGCGCAGTGAGAACTGAAGTAGGAGAGGGTATCATCGCCGTTTGGCAGCCTGCGTTCTGTGCAGGACGTACTTGCAGGGAAGGAAAAAAAAAAAAGTAAAGTAAGCATGCTACTGCGTGTTGTAAAGACTTATTTAATCCCCTCAACTAATTACTGAGACTTCCTAATTCAAAATCGTACAAACAAAAACGTTTAGATAAGCTGGGAGTATTTTTCAAATGGGTGCCCCCTACAGCTTAGAAAATAAACACAACAGGTTTCCCCTGTCTGATGTGCTGCCATTTGCAAAAGAACAGGCTCGGCTCCCAGAGCACAGAAGACTAATGAACGCGGGAAGATAGGCAGGGCAAACATTTGGCGTGAGGGATTTGGGACATGGGAGAAAAAGTCATGTTACGTTCTGCTTTCACAGCAGCCTGACAGGAGGCTTCCAGCCCTTTCTCTGTTTCCTTTTGCTGCACAGAGAACCTGCGTTTCGCCATTTCTCTTCCCGCTCATGCCCATTTCGTAGCGTACTGTTCCCAAAATATATGCTGACTGTGAGTGGCTCAGGGCATGCTCACGTATTTGTCCTGAAGCACCCAAACGAGATGCCCGGGCCAGTGGGCAGAGCAGCCACCACCGCACAGACAGATGCTTCGAGGCTGGCTGAGCGCACCTGTGGCCCTGCAGGCCCTGGGGAATGCCTCCCCCCGCTCCAGCCCCACAGGGACCGGGAAGAGCCCGAGCTGCCATGTTAAGTGCCACCACTAGATCATTAGATCCTCCAGCTTTATGTCTGCGGCACTGAAGCCTGACTTCGTTTAAACAGGCTGAAATATCACCAAGAGCTTGATGCAGTCGCCTATTTCAAATACTTGGTGTCTGATCCCAGCTCCACTGATGTCAGGGACTGTTTATGATTCCAGTAGGCTCGGCTCAGGCATTGCCACTTGGATGCTACATCCAGAGGATCTGAACATCCAATGCTTCTCATCCAGACATGTACCCCTGGCACAGGACTGAGGCTGTATGAACATAACTGCTGGCTTCAGACGTGCTGCTGCACTGTCAGTGACACCGGAGCAGCGTTGTTTACTTCTTTTGTGTTTCCTGTCCACTTCTGCTTTTTTGATCCTCTTGCTATAGTATGTTTGTAAATGTTTAAAATTCTCTGAGTTGCTCCAGATTTTAGACTGTAGATATCTTAAGTGAAATACCAGCTTGAGTTTATGAGGGAAACCTCCACTTACTGCAGACCACGTCTAGAGGCTATAGCGTGATCCTCCAGTCTCTGGGGTCCAGTTCTGTGGGAGCAAACAAACAAAGCATGCACAGCTTGAGAGAAGAGCTTTTCTTTTTCAAATTCTATTTTATTTAGTTATTTTTAGGAGGGCAGGTGAGGGAGGGAGAGAGAAAGAGCCAGGATGAACCAGAATGTCAGCCAAGATGCAGCCAAAGAAGAAAAATAAAAATCAAATGTTCTGTTTTCACTTGGCCTTCACAGGCTCTGGAGTGAGTGTCAGGTCCCCAGTGAAATAGCTTTGTCTCCCAGCACAAACGTCTCTCCGTGGGCTGTTGCTATCGCTTCCTTTCTATCACCTGGGGCTTGATCCAGCTCCCACTGAAACCAGTTGGAGTTTTCCTGTTGATTAATGGGGACAGGATTGAACCTTTAATGGCTGAGAAGCAGCTACATCTGTAGGAGACTGTTTTCCAGAATTAAATTTAGTGCAAAGTTCACTTTTATTTATGCCTATTCACTGTTACCCTTCTTAAAGTAATTGTAGTTCCTCCACATTTGAGCAGCACGTCATTACAAGAACCAAAATCTGGGTCACTTCCGCAGGAGTAATGTTACTCGGCAGTAACTAGAACGAACACCATGATAACCATTCGTGGTTGTGTGCTCACGCCAGGCAGGTTTCGTGTAGGTGCATCGTCTGAAAGCGGTGCAGACACTGGCACTGCTGAGCGGAAGGCTCCAGCGCTGACTGCCTCGAGAAGCAGCATTCAGCACTGAGAACATTTGTGTGGTTGGCTTCAAAGTTGTGGCCCATTGCTCAGGATTTGTGAACTGCCCAGCAAAAAGCATTGCCCTCTTACCAGTCACCTGAACAGAACAGTGCTGCTCATCGTTGCTGGCCAGTCATCAGCCAGTCTGCTCAGCTTGGCTTTTGCTGTCCTCATCCCTGTTTATAAAACCAGGTTTTTGCTGATTCTGTAGCCAGCTGTTGGTTTGCAGTCAATCCCAAGAGTGCCCCACAAAATGCTCTGGCTGGAAAGTGAGAGATTTGTTGTATCAAGACAGCCATAAAAGTGAAGGAAAACAAAGCCTGAGAAAATAAACAAGCTGCACCTCTGATTGGCAATCCCTTCTCCTTCATTCCGTTACAGTTGTACTAATCATTAGGACTCCTGAAATGTTTCCAAAGGAGAGGAAATGAAATCGCTGTGATGGGAAAGGATATGAAATTTCCTGACCAGACTGAGGCACAGGTGCCCGGTATCTGTGATGTTATGAAGTATTTACCAAGGGAAATGATGCTGCTGGATTTTTTGCGTGCCTCTAAAATGGTTGTGTTCCCCTCCCCATCGCACACACACACACAAAAAGTCATTATGTATTCCTTAATGCCTCCAGCTATGAGAAGATGCTGAGGGCTGAACAGCTGTGATTTTTTTATAAAGTACTTTGGCATCTGATGCCCCCTCCCCCATCTTTGCAGATTTAGCATCCAGGGCTCTCCAAGGACAAAGCCACATATGAAAAAAAGATCTTTGATGGAATGAAACTATAACCAGCTACTAAATCAATGGAGTTAGGAAATTCCCATTCATTCCTCCATTCATCCAGAACCATATCTCCTGTGGGAAGCCATTATTATTTGGATGTTAAAATCCTCTTCCTGTACCAAAAAACATTTTTGGAGCTCCAACAGTAAAAAACATTGTTTATTAAATCCATGGGAAAATAATTCCACCTCCAAAGAGCTGAATGCTAGGCCAGTGTCTGTCCACTGGCTGAAGCTCTTACTTACACAGCTGGGGAGCCTGAAGAACACGTCTGGTGACATCAGCACTGAGCAGCAGTGAATTAAGAATGCAGATCATCATTTCCCTTGCACATCATTTGAGAACATTTTCAAGAAAGGAAATGAAAAGTTACATTGTTGCCACCTGTGTTGATTGCTCTTCTGACTTGAAGTATCCAAAATTACTTTTTTTCCTATTTTTTTTTAGAGAAGATGATACAAGAAGAGAGGCAGTGAGCAAGCAAGAATCCCCAATGAATTTAAAAATCAGTCCCGCTTTCCAAACGCAGGGCCAGCTCACGGGTAAACGTCAGAGGGAGTTTATAGCACCAGAAAACCAAATCTCATTCAGCTGCAGAGGTGGTATTAGTTCTGTGCTGTATTTGAATTAATTTTACTTTTATATACATAACCAAAAAAAAAAAAACAAATAGTTGTTTTGTACTTCCTTAGTGGTAAATAGCGATGAAAACAAAATCCTGTCCGTTTTCTCCCTGCTCTAAATTTTGCTACTACTGCATTGCAGATCGTGCTGCTCGGTGAGGTTTTGTGCGCATCTCTTTCTCTTTGAATGCTTATCACTCGTATTTTAGAAATGAATTACCTGCATGGTTTGAACTGAACATCAAGCTGCCAACTTCTAGCAAGCCAACGGGGACAGATGGCTACTTACACAAGATATTGTAATTGTTTATTTGCAAAGCTTAACGTGCTTTGCTTTCAGCTAAAAACATTTACTCTTGGCTTGATTTCAAAACTGAGGAGCGTACGACAATGCTACTGAACAGAATGCACAATGGTTTTTAAATGCAGGTCTTATCCAAAATGCAGTTGTGATTTCCTTCCAACTACATGTCAGCAGAAGTCTCAAAATAACTTGGATTGTTACATGGTTACTTTGAATGTTCTTTTCCTTGGTGTGCAGTTTTGTGTGTTATGGTATCTCAAACGCTCTGAGCAGCCAGGTGCCCTACGCGACAGCTGGAACGCTTCCTTCCTTGGTCTCATGCATCTCCCGAAGCCAGCAGTGGCTGTGCGTAACTAACCCTGGGCAGAGCCTGGACCTAGCAGTTACGTGGTGGGACCATTAGCGTGCAGAGTTCTAAATACTGCGAGCTCTAGGAAATGCCTGTCTGTGTAAGGTGTAAGGTAAGTACCGGGCAGGCAGTGCCTGTTCTTTTAGGAGAAAGCCACACCCTCTCCACCTTCCATTTGGAAAGGAACAAATTATTGAGAGGCCTTGAGAAGGGCTGTCTCTTCTCTTTCTGGTCTGACATTACTGCAGTTATTGGCCCTCCTAGGAGGAGATGGCAAACTAAGTGTTCATGTATTCCAAAATTTTTCAAGTGATCCCTTCTTCCTTTTCCATTTTGGCAAAGTTTTGTTGCTAGCGTGCAGCAGGCCAGGTTATTTAACTGCTCGCAATGCCGCGTAGCACATACATGACATACCATCTACGTTTTGTCTTTTCCCTGCTGCAAACCACAAAAGGTAACACTAGGACTCAAACAAAAACAAATTACCTCAGTAACTCCTGGAAAACTCAAGTGGTTAATCAGTTACCTTTTATTTACATATATATGCTTAATGCTGAATTAAGTTGTAAAAACCAAAGGCTGATTTATAGCCCCAGTCAGCCTTAATTAACATTGAGTCCAGGGGAATAGTAAATGTGAATAGCCCTCGCGATTGAGGTTGAACAATGAACTCACTGGGTGTTGTCCAATTTGTAGCATGATTTACATGGAAGCAAGCCCTTCTTTTTTCTAGGGTTATCCGTTTTTCATCTGGTGTTTAGGATGGGTTATATATAATCCATAGATAGGAACATTTGCTGTCAAATATTCTCTCTGATTTAGAGTTAGCCTTTACCATGGTCACTATAAATAAGGGAGGGGGAAAAAAAAAAACAATTTGAGGCTTTGCAGGGATTCCTTGTTCTTGCAATGTGTCATCGCTTGTCCATTTCATGGCATTTTTACGAAGTGGCCATAATGAAAGTCAGATTAAATGTACAGGATATATATGTTTAATCAACAGCCATTGGTGTCAGTAGTGCTGGAAGAGTTATAAAAGCCCCTGTGAATGCAAATTTATTGCAAAAGAATCTACGTCTCGGTGGTAGGAATATCTGCTGAATGGTACTACCTGACACAGAACACCTAAAGCTTTCAAACGTGAATTATTTGAGTGTAAGGTTCTGCTTGTAAAGCCGCCAGCTGCTGGATTTCAAGACTTGAAACCGTTCCAAAACACGGGACTAGGTACTTTATATGTGCACTAGAGTAAATACTCTGATTTTACTGCCAATTTAAATGTGCTCAGTTTACAGTAATGAGCTTGTATAGGCAATACCTTGTTTATAGAAAGTGGAACAGGAAGAAACTAACATTAACCATTAACAGTAGCAATTTCTCTTGCCTTCAACTCTTAACTTTATGCCAAATAGATCTTTCCCATGCCTTATCTGAAAAATTTGCTATTACTATTCTTTTTCTAAACCTGTAGGATAAATGGAGCGCTCAGTAAAAGCTCTAGTCAGCTTGCATTGCCACTCGCTTTTGTAATTCCAAGGCACGATTTCTTATTTCTGTGGTAAAACATATTTTAAGAACATAAACATATCCTGTGTACAGGCAGAACTGATGATAGGTGTTCATCTCAGCAGAACATAGTTAATGTTTTTTAAATCTCTTTTAAAAAGAACAGACCGCTTCTGTGAGGGAAAAGTACTAAACTGCAGTTGCCTCCACTTTGGTTGTTTTGCTGTTTTATTCTTTCAAGACAGAGATCACATAAGAAACCTGTGTGTTTATGTACATACTGTAACCTTAAACAAACATCTTTGTGTCGACTTTGGCCATCTGCTCCTGAAGCCACAAGCTCTTCTCCCTTCCCTGCCTCCTCCGTGTGCTCCCCCCGCCCCAGACACGCAGTTCACTCCAGTGAGCTCAGTGGAAATGATGCCGGTCCTTCTTCCACACAGGTCGTAGATCCGAGTTTCTTTGTTTTACTTGCCTGCAGTCTAAAACGTGACCGTGATACACCCCAGCACTTCTGACTTAGGGTGCTAGTCGCCACGGGGGATACCAGCGGTTCTTCTGTTATCTTATTTTGGCTGGGCTAGCTCCAAAGTGTCTTAACAGAGAGTGGTACCTCGGTTTGAAAAGCACTGTAACCATGGGGCAGGAAGACACTGCCTGCGGTCTGAGGAGCTTACAGTCCAGGGAGGAGCTTACAGTCTGGGGACCTGTACAGGTCCATGGGAAATGGAGCAGTAGGTCCTGGGTTTGAAAATAGTGTGGATGGGGGCCAGAGAAAGATGGACTCTGAAATGGAAGGGCATGCAGCAAAATGGCTGAAGCTAGAGGCACAGATAAGGAAACGCGATGGAAACGTGTCCATAAAAGCAAAAGCACATCATTGTTGGTTTCTATGCACAGTTGTATCTCCAAGGGCTTTTCAAGGCAGGCACAGGCTCCTGCTGCCCATGTCCTGAGTCAGCTGGACATGAGTCAGCTCTGAACCAGACGCAGTGTCAGTGCAGTTAGTGTGGCACTGAGCCTGAGCGTCACAATGAGCCCTCCTGAGGATGACACAGCTACACGGCTTCCGTTTGGCTTGGGAAGTAGGCTGAGCAAGTTCATGTCTGGTAACAGAACTCTGCAAATGAGTCCGTGCCTTCACGTGCAAATAGGAGCGTGCAGCCTCTTTACTTTCTTTAAAATGCATGGGCAACACAGTGTGCTCTCTATGATCTTTTCTTTTACAGACTCTTTGTAGCCTTCAGTGTTGCAGCTTTTCATACTGGGCTGACTGTATTTTCTCTAGTGGTAAAATTCCCCTGGGTTTCAGTGAGGCCAGGACTTCCCCTTCAGCATTTAAAGCCGTATTTCATGGAATACAATAAAACAACATTGACACTTGAAATCCAAGGAACCCATATGGTGCTTGGACTCTTTGAATAATTTCGTTCCTTGTCTTAAAAAGATTTCAAGGGCAGGAAGAGTCTGAATACCAGGAAGACCTTTCTCTCAGTAATTTTCCTAGAGTGACTTATTTCATATGTGCTGATAAATAATTGCATCCTGTTCTTGAAAGTCATTCAGTAGAAAACTTAACTCGAATGTCTGTAGCTACCAGTAAAAATCTACTTTAAATAAATTTGTCATTACCTCTCTCAAGACAGTTGTCAGCACCATTAAAATTCAAATTTGGTTTGCCCATGGCAATTAAAATGTCAACGCTGAGAGAATTTAACAATTTCTGTTGTTCCAAGCAGATACACACATTAATTCTGTGCTGCAAGCCATCACTGTAGCCATAATCGACTGCCTGTGCATTGCAGAACCGTGATGTTTGAGATTATTCAGCCTTGGCTGGGTTGTATCAATGACCAAATGTTTACTTACTGAGATGGGTACTGAGTGATTACTCCAAACCCTTGTCTTGGCTCCAGCAGTTTCAAGGCTTCTTCTCTAATACCAGCACTTAGTTCTTTAGTTTATTTGTTACAGTGCTTGTATCAAATTTCAATATCAGCCAGAAGTCTAATGTCTAATGTAACCCTAATGTCGCTTCTATGGTGACACTGCCACAGAACGCAGAAAGACAGAGGCTCAGGGGCTGAGCCTCAGCCTGAACACTTGAAAACTGTAATTTTCACAAGCATGAAGAAGCTTCAGCTCTTTTCTATCAGAATCTGCAGCCTTTCGCAGAGTTTGCTGTTGTATACTTTACTGTTTATTTTTGCAGAAGTACTGATGACTTTTCTTCCTTCTTTAGATTTTTATCAATAATGAGTGGCAAAATTCTGAAAGTGGGAGAGTATTCCCAGTGTATAACCCAGCAACAGGAGAGCAGATCTGTGAGATCCAGGAGGCTGACAAGGTAATGCATCCCATGAACTGGTATATATGTACAAATAAATCACATATACACATGATGCTGATACGTGCCTATGTTTATACATCTATGTATGGATGTACAAATAAATCAAAGCAACAGTTGCAGAACACCACTGTTGGGCAGTTCTTTTATTAATCATCCCAGTTCCAAAACCCATCACGTGACTAAGAGATCTTTGCACAGCAAATTTCATACGCCTACTAATATTATTTACCTTTATTTGTTATTTCTTCCTTCTCGATAGGTTGATACGGACAAAGCAGTGAGAGCAGCTCGCCTTGCTTTTTCTCTAGGTTCAGTTTGGAGGAGGATGGATGCATCAGAAAGAGGCCAGCTTTTGGATAAGCTCGCAGACTTGGTCGAAAGAGACAGGGCAATTCTTGCTGTAAGTGGCACATGAAAATCAACAATCAAATCACCTGTCCATTTTACATTCTGAGAGTAAATGAATTCATAAATGTGTTAACGTGAATAATATTTGAAAACTATGGTTAACTTGCTGGCTGAGATTACTGACTGACTACTCGAGACCTGATCTAAAGCTCATAAAAGCAATTATTCAATTAATTAAGAGCTTAAAATCGAACATGAGAGAAATGAATGTGTGTTTATGTGCACACGTGCGTGTGCCTAATATGCACATCTGTGGCCTTTTTAAAAAAAAAATAGAACTCAGTGAAGTGATTGTGCAGATGTTAATGAAATGGCAGGCAAGATTTTTACTGACACTGAACTGGGAACATAAATTCTGCGTATTGCACTGTTTAGCTCACGTGTGAAGCCATGCAAACGGTGGCATTGTTAATGTTGTTTTCCGCATGTCAAGTGCTTTGAACTAAGCTGCTGAACATCTTAATTCCAGCTTTGTCAACATTTAAATCATCTTACCACCAGTGTATACTGTAAAATCGCCACAGGGAGAAGGAAGTGCACAGCAAATCAAGTTTACTCTGCCTGTCATTTGATTTGTATTTCCAGAGCCAAGTTCTTTACTGAGCTGCACCACAGGCAATGCCATTAATTGCTCGTGGGGATGTAAGTCAGCGCAGAATTAGGCCTCTATTCTTCTCTATAGAAATTCATTTGATGGTTGGTGTGTTACACATGGGCGTACTTTGCCCATTCTTAATGATTTCTTTTAGACAGCTATTGAATCAGTTAAGCCACGCCACATCTTAGGATACTTTATTGGATTCTTTTTGCTAAATGATCTTAGGAAAGCCTAAGAGGATAGCTTATAAGATACTTTTAAAAATAGGAACATTAACTTAAAAGTAAGGACATTAGGCTGTTAATTTATGAGCTTCCCTAGAGGAGAGTTTGTTTATTTGATGGTAATAAATAAACTGGCTGTACATTATAGATATCTCAGACCTCAGCAGGAGTCCTGGCAGCCATACAGAGAAATTTTTATATTCACATCAATTATACAGAGGGATATGTCCATTCTTCTCTTTATGGATTCAGATCATTTATACGGGGTTACAAGGAGCCCCTTCTCAGCTGTTATCATTAACATAACAGAACCTAGTTTGACAGGCATTTTTATCTTGGCTCCTGATTAAAACAATTTAGCATTTATGTATCTGGACCAAACAGTGGCTGTTAGGTCCAAAATGCAGTCATGCACATGCATGTGGATACACACACACAAACACACGGGACAGAAAGATACAGACACACACATGGATGCATATGCTTAAAAATCATAGTAATTCCAGAATGTTCCAAAAGGAACTTTTTGCTTTATTTTTAAGGAAATTGCTTTCTGTTCACATTTGCAAAAAGAAGTGAAAAAGGGAATCACATAGTTGTTCTGAACTGTCCAGCTTAAGATTATGCCAGAATGACTGGTTGGCCTTCATTAAAATCTTTTTGTCATGATTGAAGGGCTGTTGGACACTGAATACTGAAGTACAATAGCCTAAAAATGCTACTGTGTTTATATATCAACTCCTTCTTGTCCTCTAGACTATGGAATCACTGAACAGTGGCAAACCTTTCTTGCAAGCGTTCTACGTAGATCTTCAAGGAGTCATAAAAACCCTGAGGTATTACGCTGGTTGGGCAGACAAAATCCATGGAATGACCATTCCTGTAGGTAAGGGAGATTACAGCACCGTTGTGCACCTAAACTTTCTGATGGCCAAATGCATTAATAGGTTACAGCTTTGTGAAAGGCAGAGGAGAAACTGCTTTTCCTGGCTATATTGAATTTAAATTGGTTTTATCAGTGAGTAGTATGCTGCTGAAGCAGATGCTTAGAAATCAGCAAGGGCTGGAGTAGATGATAAGCTATTGTTCTGCCCTACATGCACATCTCAGTGGATGTTCTGTTTCTTTTGCATCTGTCCATCTGAGAAGGAGATGGGTTAATATCCTCTACATTGAAATACTGTAACAGTTACAAAAATGGATGTTGTATAAACCTGACCCTGTTAGCTGCCTGTTTAAGAAACAGCGTGCTTACCTATGTATCCAGTTTATATACGTCTTCTTACAGCCTATGCAAATCATCTTACTTGAGACTAACACTGGATCCAAATTCATTTACACTTTGAGAAAAGTTTGCAATATTACCATGGAGAGCAGTATGTGCATATTTTGTTATATATACTTCCTCGAATCATGCAGTAGGATGACTTTTATGTTTTATGTATGAGAGTAATCTTTGTGACCGCTAAGATATTAGTTATTCCATTCTTAATTTTTTGGTAAAAGCATAAGAAGAGAAAAATCCTCACTGTTAATTTTTGCTCTACAAGTCTCTTCCTCCTCCTCCCTCCCAGCTGTTTAGCAAACACAGGCTGAATTTTCTGATGCAAACAAATTCATGTGGAGTCTGGACTAGCTGTACTGACTGCTATAATTATGCAAAATGGACCATGGTAGCAAAGAACGATTTTATGCAAGTGCAGTCATTAAGATAAATACCTTATATTTTACTTATATAAAACAAATCTTTGGAAGAGCAGTAAGGAAAACCAGTATGTATTTCATGGATTCTTTTCAGCTTCATGGTGCACACTGCATTGCTCATGCATGTTTATTGCACATCACTAAAGGAGACCAGGAAAGGCCACTCACAAAAAAATGAATTTCATTGTTGTCTTTGTATGGTAGACACCTACACAGTGCCCATTTATTTCCATAAATTACAGAATATAACATGATATCTGCAGTACAGTAGTTCGCCCCTGAACAGAAAACCACAAGATTACAAAAATGAGGCAAGTGTGTAATTTATTGCAGCGTTACTCATGGTATTTCAGCTCATTTAAAATGACAGTGTGTACTGACTGATGTTTATCACTAGTGTCTTTTCACCAAAGAAATGACAATCTTTCTGTTGTAGATGCTCCTGTAAGGACTCATGATTTCCATAGCTGTTTGGGATGAGATTCATAAATCCTGGTTTTGTTGCTTGCTTTTCACATTTAAACATGCAGAAGTGCAGAGCACACCATAAATTCATATATTCAGCTAATTTCCTGTTCCCTAATCCCTTTCTCCCTGGTCAGGGAATGCCTCCTTCTCACTTGTTAGCCCTGCAGGAACACAGAATTTAGATTGATCACCAAAAGGCACTGCCAGCTTAAGGAGAATAAATATTCTCTGCTGCTTCTTGTCCTCAAACGGTGAAACAGATGAAAACCCTGAATTTAACAGTTTTGATGGGCTATACAGAGAGAGAAGCAGCTACATGTTCAGCAGACTATCCTAAATGCAAACTTTAGTGCTAGCACAGTATGTAACATAACTTGCTTGTGATTTCTGATATTCACAGATTGTCAGGGTATCAGTTAGTTCTTCCTCTTGGTTTAACTCTCCTCTGTATGCCACTAATTTCAGGTAATAAATTGGCCATTTAGTAAAGCTATTTCAGAGCAAGGCCAGTGTTGAACAATGGTGCTCTGTACATTCACTTACCATCAGTTCATCACAGGAAACCAAATAAGACAATAAGAACAAAAAATAGAAATCTTATTACATCATCTATTTCTGTAGTGTGTTAATAAATCTGAAACCCCCTCATCTTTCATCTGTTCCTGCTGAGGGTTTATTTTCCTCTAAAATAACAACAGGCAAGTGATAAACAAGTAGAAAACAGAAGAACAGTGTTTTTTACTGTCACATTCTTTTTGGTCCCAAAACAGCTAAAACCTTCCCACTGACCTTTCTTTGTTCCCATTCATAAAGGCTTGATGATCTAAATTAAAGCAGAACGAGGCTAGACTAGAAACTGTTAAACTAATAAACCAAATGCAAGGGAAAATGTATCTTTAAATACAATAGATAGTGCGATATAGCTTAAAGAACCAGCTCTGCTCTCCTCACAGACATTTGCTGCGTGCTGCTGTATGAGGCACATGGCTATATTATTACTGTTATGCAAATGAAATATCCATGTCAGAGAACCCAGGTGAAAATTTGAGCAAACACATCTGTGGAACGCACTGCTGTCCCAAAGTGAGATCCCTAAGTGGAAGGAAGCTTTCCTTCTAATTAAAAAATGAAAGTCCTTGGGCCAGGTGCTAAGCAGCTGCAAATTGATCTGGCTCTGTTAATATCAGTGAGGGCTAAAGAATGCCAATTTACATCAGCTGAGAATATTAAAAATAAATAAAACAATTTAAAAAACCCTTTTAGAATAAATGTTTAGATTGGATGTGGGATCAGAGGATCAGACTGTTAGAACCCTCTCAGGCAATGTCCTCCTGGCTGCCAGCTAGTAGAAGGCTGAGAGTGACAAGCATCAGCAATAGCACCTCAGACTAAGTGTCATTAGCTAGAGTTGTATACACTAATCGGAAAACTCTAGAGAGTTTTAAAAGTCTCCTATTTCATTTCTGAGCACAGGGAGCTTTCCATGCTCACTGTTCAGAAAAAGTGATTCACTTCATCAAACTTGAGTTATTTTGCCATGGTAACTGCTTATTTTATATTATGGACAGGGCAGCTCTTAGATACATATCTTTGGCTTGTCCAGAGACATCTGAATAACTTGAAGCCATGTATGTTCACAAAGATATCGTCAGAAAGCAGTTGCAAAAATCTTATTTTACTATTAGTAAGCCTATGGATGATGAACATTGGAAGTAGATGTCAAAAAGAGCAACTGTCTACGGTCTGGTGGAAGAAAGCAGGACAAGCAGCTCCACGTGAGAGGTATTGCTCTGAGAAAAGAAAGTTCTGCCCACATTTGGTAGAACTCACCACAATTTGACTTGGAATCAGGTTCAGTTTATCTATAACTTTGTGCTATAAAGCACACAGACATGTGGCAGTGATTATGGAGTGACAATTTGAAGTCAATATGGTGCTAACATAGCTGTGTTACTGTTATGTTGTCAGCATCCATCGCTCACAGTAATACCACGTACAAGTCAGTATTTTTAGCTGACTCTCCTATGTGCCTCTTGAGCACTGAGACAATTCTGCCTGTATATTATTTTGACTTCTACTTTACTTCTGCCTGGTCTGATGAGTCTCCTTACGGTATGTGAATCTTTTCTTAAAAAAATAATTTCAACTAAGTGTGTTAGAACAATGAGAAGGTTACCTGGGATCAAATCACAGGAGAGGATTTACCAGGACAGAAAATGGTCACAGGGAGAAAGGGAATCTGAGGAGGAGTGATTACAGTGCTTTCGCTCCTGTTGTCACTGTGCAGGCACATGTACTTGCCTTCACATGGCATGAGAGCACTCAGGCAGCTTTTGGCACCTCTACCCCATTCGCTCTGCGGCCAGCCTTGTTCAATGCCGGGTGAAGACCTAACATCACAATGGAGAGTACATTTTGGGAACCTGCTGCACTGTCCTCTGCTAGTTTATACATCTGCAAGAACCAGTTTAGGTACAAAAGTGACAAAACTCTACTTTGCACAGATGCAGGCCAAGCACAGTAACAAAGCTGATGGTTAGTCCTGGCACACAGGAGACCATTTTCTTGCTCTTTATCAATCGGGAAGGAACGTTATCTTCATATCACAGTATATTTAACCCCAGCATGTACTCCCAGACTGCAGACAGGAGCTGAAGCAGCAATGACCATGCAGCTTTGTCAGAGCATGAACTCCGCCAGCCCCCATGGTGGTCACTTCCACCAGCTGCTCAAAATGAGCCAGCACAGAGACCTGCTGCTCTAAGCAGGCCAGGCCACATGAAAAGTTTCCACAGACCATAGGCCTGACCCCAAATCTGTCTATTTCATGACCTGATTCAGGCCACCCTGAGCTCGACAGTGCTTTCTTTAGTTGAGGACTGCAGGTCTAGAGTAATAGCACTCACTTTGACAAGCAATACAGCTCACTCCTGCACACTGGTTTTGCCATTTTTGTTCATCACGACCTTAAAAAATAACTACCAGATCACTAAGTTTAGTATTTTCCTCCAACCTCATACCATCCACACCTGCTCTTTGTGACTCTGCAGTCTGCATCTTTGTTAGGATCTTTATTAGTCCATATTCTTGTTTCTGTCAAAGTCCAGTGATAAAAGCTCAGAATTTCCAATTTTCCAGCTGCTTTGTCCCTTTATTTATTTATTCGCCTCTACTTGACCAAAAGGTTTGTGAAAACTTCTCTCATTCTCCGTTGTTTTTTTTTCAGCTGCATTCAGCTTTTCCATGTAAACTTGACTGCCTGTTTAGCTTGAGGGCACCTCTGTTGCAGCCCTTGTTCTACACGTCAGCTGTCAGCGCGGCTGTGCGATGACCCCTGTACTCTCCTTAGTGCCAAGCTCTGCAGAGAATTAAGCTTAGTTTCACGTCTGTCTCAGACCTGCCATCTTCATTCCACAGCTACACATTGTGGTATATCATTCCATTTCTTTGACCTCCCCTTGTCTTCAGTGGAGGATGAACGAGATGTGTGCCACTCTATTTTTCCACATCTGCTTGTATATATGCCTTTATACTGCTGTGTTCTAGTCAGTCCTTTCGGGAAACCGCCTTTGTGACTGCTTCGCTTTGCTCACCCTGAAACCAGAAGAGGCCAGTGGGTGTCTTTCTTGCTGCTGCCCCTTTTTTTATGGTGTACAGCTTGTCCTCTTTCCCAAAGAACAAAGCAGGTTACTTTCAGATGGGATGCCTGCTTCCTTTGTTCTACAGAAAGAACAATTAGGTTGCTCCTGAACCTAGGTTTCCCATGCTGGCTCATGAAAAAACATTTCCATGAGTTCTTTATTTCTTTTACTGCCATCAAAGGCTGATCCTTAGAGCTTTTTCCCTTCTACTTTTTTTTTTGTTCTGCCAAGTCAAACTGCACTTGAGAGTAACCATGCTCATCTGTTTCAGATGGAGATTATTTTACGTTTACAAGACATGAACCCATCGGAGTGTGTGGACAGATCATCCCTGTGAGTATCTCTACTAGCGCCTTCTATTTATTTTCATTTGAACCAGCTCTCTTTAAAGACACATAAAACATGGTCCTCAGCTATGTGTGTTTTCCATTACGAAAAAAGCTGAGCTCATATTGTTGACATATCTTTAACAGCCTCCCTGCAAATGCTTATTTGAACATGCTAATAGGGTTTAGGCTCTGTTATTAAGAGTTAAGTTCTCAAGTCATAGAATTCTCATGATTAAAACAAGCAAAGCAAAACACAGTGTTAATAAGCTGGCAGCGGTTATGGATGTTCACACAACTTATGGAAAATTGATGCTTTGCTGTGGCAGTCTTTTTATTTATTTAGTTTTTACTGTGATTTAACAGGCTCCTCAATTCCTGGGAGAAATGTGATGCATTTTAATTCTATTCTTTCCTGCTATTTCTTTACAAGGCTGGAGGAGAAGAAGGAACTCCAGGAGACATATCATTACAATCAACATTGCGTAGCTAATAAGAGACATTAAATGTTTATTTTGTTTGTAATGAGAGAGAAACACAATGTTTTATCAAATCTAGTACTGCCCCTACATTCCAGTGTACATCCTTAACACACTCTTGCTGAACATGACATGGGAATTACAGGGAAGTTCAGAAGAACTAGTTAGCCAGCTTCAGCAGAAATTTCAATGGGAAGCTCAGATTAAAATATTGTATGCAAGCTCTTTTTCCTGATGAAGCATTGGGGAACTAATCAAGGCATTCTCTGAAAATTTAGTTGTTGTTTTTCATTTTGTTCGTGTAAACCACAAAACCACTCAACAGCAGCACATGGTGTTTCCATTAAAAGAGGAGCAGCCCAAAGAGATTACTTGAACAACACTAAGGCCTTTTTCCCTATTTATATTTCTTGTTAACTCATGTCTTTAAGGGGTGGCTATTCTGCAGAAGCTCAGAGGGTCTGTGGCTACACCCGTCCTGCAAACACCTTCACGTTATCCCACCTTGACTTACAAGTTGTTTCGTACCTACCTCTGTGCCCATTGGTCAGTCCGGCACATGGAGAAGCATTTGCAAAAACAGCAACCTCAACATCTAGCCCCAAAGTTGCCAGACATCTCTTAGGATTGCCTCAGGGAGCTTAACTGACAGATCTGCCGAAGAAACTTGGCCAAGCAGGATTTATTTAGTTTAGATCTGTAAAACTCTTTGTCCAGGGTACCCAGCCATCTCCCACACTTGTTCATTTCCCCCCCAGTTTCTCCTTCAAAACTTCAAGACAGCTGTCATGCACATCCACTCTAACACTGCTGCTAATCTGTTACATATTTCCTCCACAGCTACCAGTCACAGTGCAGCCCCAGGGCTGCTGCGTGCACTTAGCCGTTATACTAGCAAATATGTTATCACAAAAATAAAATTAAACAGCAAGTCTAGCTCTGAACTCCTCATCCTCTTTCATATCCTAGCTTCCATCAAAATATATTCTCTTTGGCAGCTTTGTAGCATAAACAGGACTGCGTGCTGCCCTGTAAAGCTCATCAGAGCTCTCCGTGCAATAGCATTACAAGTGCAGGCTGTCAGCACACTGTTGGCCCAATAGCTCCCCTCCTAGGTTTATATACTGGAGATGGAATTAAAACATCACTTTGTCTCCGGAGTTTATAAACAACTGAGGAAGTAAAAAATTGGGTGTTCTGTGAAGGGAAGACAGTTGTGTATTTTTTCAAGCTAGCCAGGGGCTAGAGAAATGTCCATGAGAGTGGCAGCTGATATGCATCAGACAGTAACATGTTCTGGCCAGTGGCTGACTGATACTTTCTATTTTCTTTCCGAAGGAGATTATTATATGCCTTTATAAGAGTGATTCTGCAAATGCAGTTATCTTATTAATCTGGCATTTCCACTGAAATCACCGGGAAATTTTCATTTTCCACTGAAATCCACTTAACCTGTTAGGAGCAAGCTCTGATGTGGAAAGTGAAACACTTTTTACTCTTATCTTTCCCTGCAATTTGTTTAGGCACCAAATTAATGCAATTCACCACATCTTCTGCTGCAGTTCAATGAAGCTGAAATTAATGATGATGCAGATGTTTTATTTCAGCAGTTTTTCTCAACTTTTTTTTCTGTCCTTTTAATTCCTTTCATATAAACTGCACCGTAAATAAAGAAAAGATACTAATGAAATGCTTTGACCTAGTATTGACATTTATATAGGAATTTTATTGTAACTCCATCATTTAGTGATTGTATAATTTGAGAACACGTCTCAAGATGTATTTGAGGAATGGAAGCAAAGCCTATTTGTTGTGGGGAATTAAAAGTGCCAACTGGAAGACAGTAAATGAAATAAAAAGCTGTGAGTAAAAGCAGTAACAGATAGCAGAAGATTCTTTTATGAAGATTGCATGTGGGGGCTGTATTTCTTTGAACTGAAGAGAAAGAACTAAAAGGTCACTGTTGTCACTTTCTTAATGGCAGTAATTAAAAAAAATCCTTGCTTTGTGCTGGGAAAGATTTATGTTGAGGATAGGCCTGAGAAATAAGTGAGGCAGCAGCTTGACATCTTGCAAACAAAACACTACTGCAATATTTTTCCATTTATCAACTTTTATTTTTTCCTACAGTGGAACTTCCCCCTGCTGATGTTTGCATGGAAGATTGCTCCAGCTCTGTGCTGTGGCAATACAGTAGTTATTAAACCAGCAGAACAAACACCACTCAGCGCTCTCTATATGGGAGCCCTCATCAAGGAGGTAAGAATAATTGACAGGAATAATGTCTCTGTCCCTCCATATGGAGAAGGAACTACCAGCACATGCTCTGTCAGTTTTCCTAAATCAAGCTTTCCTTCATTTGTTCCTATTTTGATAGGCTGGCTTTCCACCAGGAGTTGTCAATATTTTGCCAGGATTTGGTCCAATTGTTGGTGCAGCAATAGCATCTCATGTTGGCATCGATAAAATTGCGTTTACTGGATCCACTGAGGTAAGAGTGTTCCCAGACAGGCTACTATAAAATGTGAATTAAGTCCTTGCACTGCATTTCTCACAGTCACTGAGTAAACGAGATACATTTTAATAATATTGGTCTGTCCTTCTCAGCTAAGCTTATATACTGCAGTATTTCCAAAGCAGAAATGGCTCTTTTCCTCCAGCCCCTGCTGTGCCCAGCACCTCAGCACAGGAGATATGGCTAGAAAAATATTGCTGGGATTTCCTGTGGGCTTATGAGGATGTGAATCACATGCAAGTAAGCAGAACATCCAGTGTATATCACAACATACATAAAGTCTGCTTTCGCATCCATAATTTGTGTATCTTGGCATACTTGGGAAGAAGGGGAGAGGAAGAGGGCAAACGGGGGCAAATATACTTCAGCTTTGATGCTGCATTCTGTTGAGGAGGAGAAGGTCTGAAAAGGAAGGATTGCAGGGAGAAAAGGAAATTGTCCAAGGTGTCTGTTCCCAAAATGATGGAAAAAAACTGGCCAAAAGATGAAGGGAGCCAATCGTCTCCTGGATGCCAAAATGCCTTGCACTGATTCTAAGATGCAGATGTTACAAAGGAGGTTAGGACTGAAGAGGAAGGTTGTAATCTACAGAAAAGAAACGAATCCTTCAACTCAGATCGTGCCTTGCTCTCAAATATGTGCAAAGCCAGCTGTTATCAGGGCTGGGGGGGGATGATAGAGGTACTCCAGGCTGAAGTCACAGGAGAGGGGGCCTTATCTCATCCTCTGAAGGCAGACAGAAAGGAATCTCTGTGGGAGTTTCAGGGCTGGTTATATTTAGAGGGTGCTAAAAACAGGCCCTTTTCAATTCAAAATCTGTCAAACTATTGTATGGGGGGAGCTCAACCCCAGGGGTCCAGCCTCTTTGATATGTTTGACTCCCACTCATGGCAGTTGCAGGCTGTATGCATCCCAGGGATGCTGCACTTCACAGTGAGTCAAGTTTGTTCCTGAGTCAATAGATGGACTGAGCTAACAGCCCGACTAGATGTATCTGTGTATCTCCCTGGTGTGCCCAGGGATTGCAGAGACTAGATCAGCACTGTCAAATAAATGATTTTGGTGGAATTATCCTGTAATTGTTTGCAAATCAACACACATGAGCCTAGATGAAATGTAGCTTCAGCTGTGTGCCCGATTTGCACACGTGGTTACCTTGCAATTACTGTATGCCACTGCACATGAATTTTTATGGCCATTTTACATTACAACATACACAAGTTTATACTAAGTCAGTGGCAACATCAGATTTCATACGATTCTGAGGAATTACTCTAGTCATTACATCTCCTGTTACCAATTTATATTAGCATCCTGCAGTACTGAAAATCTTAATAAGAGCTGATTACCCCCCATAAATTAAGTTGAAACAATTGTTTTCATAAAGATATGCGGTCTCTGTTTAAGATAAATATTCTATTATACAGGATGTTGCACTGTTTGGAGGAGGAAAAATACAGATGGGTTAGGTTTCAAAGTTGTCTTTTGTAGCCAAAATAAATTTTTATCGTAGTTCCAGACAGCTTTAGTTTTAATAGGCGTTTAAACTCAAAAGCTGTGGGTTTTATACTAACTCAGTGCCTACCTTTAAAAGCCTTACTAATAGGAAGTGAAAAGCATTACAGAGATGAAAAAGCCATTCTCTAAGAACCCAAAGCAAGAACAGATGGAACATTTTAATGCAGAGTTAGTGTAAACTATTCCATGTTGTTTCTGATTTCCTGTAACACTGAATGTTCCTAACAGCAAGTCAACATCATTGTACAATTTAAAAACAATGCTGTGATATGAGCCGAACTTTATTGAGTGTGTGACTTCTCCAAAACAGTTTTCAATTTCTAATGAAATAATAACGGAAATATTTTTCTCTCCATGGCCTTTTCTGAAGCATGTCAATCGTACTCTCCAGTGATGAGGATTTCCGATAGCCATCAGATCTGTAAATGGAATGGTATTAATTTCCATTTCCCCCTTTAGTCCAGGTGCTAGTTAAGGTAGTTAATACTTTCAACATGAGGAAGTTAATAGAACCTACCAATACAATAGCAAAGATCTTCAAGTTTAGATGTCTGAAGCGTGTTTTTTTCTCAAGTTTTCACCATGGAGTTCTTTAAGAAAAAAATATAAATGGTTTACCTTTCAAGTATATATTTACAACTATTGAAAACTTCCTACTTACCTGTAAAAATCATCATTTAAAGGCTATTATTACATATGTCCTGAGGAGTGTTTTTTTAAAGGCAGAAAACAGGCTGCTCTTCCTACAAATAAAGTTAATGGTAATGTTTTACAAAATGTATAGACTCCAATCCACATACAAAAGAAATAACAGCAAAAAGGCCAAGTTCATGACCTCATCTCAATAAAGCCTGACGTAGCCACACCAAAGATCCATCCAGCCTAGTACCTTATCTTGCAACATAACCAGTAACAGATTGCTTACAGAATAACAGAGCACGTGTAGAGTGATCTTTTTCCTTCACAACCTCTGGTAATCAGTAATTTAAGTACTTCCTGAGCCTGAAGGTGTATGTGGACAATTGTATTTAACAGTGACCAACGGCCATCCTTGCAATCTCTTAAAGATTTGTCTTCGTGTTATTGTAGGAAGGAACCAAAAGTTTCAGTTTTGAAACTATGTGCACTTATTTCCAACGCTGATGGAAACTGTTTGCTTCTAAGGAGATCAGTAAGTGTAAGGAGAAAGGCAACTCTCAGCAGGAAAAGCCATGCTTGCACAGAGCACCCTGGCTCTATCTCTTTTCCGTTTCTCAGGTTCTCTAGTACTTCCAAAATTAAGTAAGTACTGCTATTTAGTTCTCATACCCTCTCCACAGGTACTGTGTGAAAAAATCATGGTCTGAAAAGACCTGCTTTCCTGTGGCACCATCACTGTTTGATTTCCTCCTGACCCTTCCTTTTATGGGTTAGCTTATGCACATCAGAAGTGTAGTCTTCCAGCTCTTTCTTTCCTTAGACTGCTTCTTGTGAAATACACTCCGTGGATCACTTCCTCTCTCGGTGCCATAGTGCATGGCTCTCAAAACCCTTCCCTCCACAGCTCATTAGGAAGGGCTCTGCAGACACCCAGTGGGCGATGAATTTCACTTCGGCAGCAGTTGCACTGAAAGAAAGAAAATCATACTGAGTGAGAAAGTCAGCCTAAAAATATTATCTCCTTAAATTCCAGCAGCTTTCTTGGCTTCTCTGCTTGCTTTGGTTCATTCTCTTCAGCAGCTTTTTAACAGAAGTGTTTATTTTTACTGTGATGCTTTAGTGAACCAGAGCTGATCTATGAGACTCCTTAATTATGGCAATCTCCTCTCAGGCATCACTGAAACGTTTTTTTCTCATCTTCCACAATCAAATGAAACTTAAACTGCCAAAAGCAATCTTTCTTCCAGCCAATCTGACCATGTCAACACTTGTTCTCATTCCTTTCCTACCTTCCCTTGAAAGATCATACGCAATTTAAGCAGCCCATTGCATCTTACTGCACGTCTCCTTGATCTTTCTGGTCCTTAGTTGCGGAGTGAAACTCTTGCTTGCCAGGACCTTGGGAGTGGTTCTGTACAGCTCAGCCATACTATCCCAGTTACTCAGTATACATGCCTAGCCATTTTCCTCTGCTTCAGTTTCTTCATTGTTCCGTGTATTCCTCTCTGGCTAAGTTCTTTTTAAAATGTAATTCTTCTGCAGGACTTACTAGCAACAATTTAATAAAAATTAAGTCCTCTTTATTTTCTGGGCTTCAGAACAGATCCAAACTCTCATGTCTGGTTTATCCATGTGTCTGCTCTTGGGCTGCAGAACTCAGAAGTACAGGAGAGGTTACTCAAGTCTCTTCCCCTACAGTTAAATGAGCAGCAGAACTTTCTTTACTTATTTCCAAGACAACTGCTGATGAGAGGATGATTTTTACATATATCAGCAAATACAGAGATGTTCTTCATCTTTCTGTTACTTTCTTGTATGAAAGAACTTTTGCTAAGTAGAAAAAGGTAAAAGACTAATAAATGGCACAGAAATTTTCAGGAGCTGCTTTATGCTTCACATACCTTTATTTTCACTGAGGACTGTGAATATAGAGGCTCTGCAAACACAGCTATTTTGACTGCTGTGAGCCGTCTGGGCATGCCTGTGTGTGTGTGCTCCATTTGAACAGGATCTGGGTACCTGTAAAATTCCTGATGCACATGGAATACCTAGGTATGGTCTGTTTGGGGCATAAGATTAGAGATGACTATGAAGATTAAGAAGCTATGCAGCTACAAAAAAAAAAAAAAAAGGCATTTAAAGGACAAGCTGGATTAAAAATTTTGTTTGTTGCAAAAGTTTAATGAGTTCTAATAACTTCTGTTCAGAAACAAATGTGTTACCTCCAAGTCAGAGTTACTTGCAACTCTCTCCAGTTGTTAAACGCTCTCAAGATGAGAATCCTAGATAGCACACAAAACATTTGAAGCCCTGGCCAACTAGAAATTTATCTTAAGTGGCTGGTTTTCACTTTGTTCAGACTATGACCCATTAAAAGGCAGACAGATTAAAGATTGGATTTAGGTCTGTGTCCATGCAGTTCTGTAGAGTAACCCAAATAAATATCCAATAAATTGTTCTGAATGCCTGTGTAAACAAAAGGTCTACAAACAACTTTAAAAAAAAAAAGAAAAAGAGCCTGCATTTTGCTTGGCAGAATGTTTTCTTTATGCACTTAGATTAACAAAGCATGATCTCATCATTAGTCAACAAGATACGAGAGAGACCATCAAAGCAAACTACAGGAGAGTTGAGGTTGATTCATGCCAAACAAATGTTTGTAGCTAACAGCTGTATTACCACTGATTCTAATTTACTCAGCAGGATTCTCCTTTCATTTCCGAAGTGAATGTCACAATGCATGATGTAGACAGAACGTCTACCTACTGCACAAGTAATGAGTTGTGTCAGCTCTCCTGGATCATACAATCTCATGCTGGTTTTGGACATCATGAAGAATTACATCCTGGAATTTTCTACTTTAACAAGAATCCTAAAGCTGATTTGCCCTGTTTTGAGAAGTCTGTTAGCTTACAGTACTACAGACATTTCAGGAGGCTACAGTATTATTCGTTCTTGTTTCTGCTTAACCTTCTTGATTGTATCTTGGAAAGCTTGAACTTCCTGAGTGAAAATAAGTCCTTTCTTTACCTTCCTTGGTGATTTTGTAGCATTTAGGGAACTGTCCTCGGATGACCGTTGCCTACAAAAACTGCATGTCAAAGGGCTTCATCTTCTTAAAACTGAGACAGATGTGGTGATCTATAAGCCCTCTCGTAATTAACAAGAGTTTAGCCACAAACTTCTGTGGGGCCAGTATTTATCCAAGGAACAAATAAACCATATATAGCTTAGGATTCTTTCCATGGATTTCTGTTTGGGATTCCCTTTTTACTTGTGCTGCACTATTCACTGTGCTTTCTTCAGGGCTGCTCCTCACACAGGGCATTGCACAGTCAAATAAAGCTGCTCTTCTTCATGTCAATATTTCAAAATACACGTTTGGGATGTGTCCCCAGATTCAGCAAAGACATCTTGGTCCTGAAACGTTTCTCAGAAAAATTGTGCATACCATCTGGCTTTTGTCGTCTTTCTTTCTTTCTTTTTTAAATCACAGACTAAGCAAAACCATGTTTAAAAGTTTTGCCAAAATACCGATGACTTGTTCCTCAATAGCTGGAGAGAGAAAAATCTGTAATTCCAGAAAACAGAAAATTTGCATCTGATCATACCATCTCTCTAGAACTTTATTAGTATCTCTTGTAACTTACAACGCTTAACATTCTTCAAATGTTCTCCCAATGTCCCAAGAAACCTGTAATAGCGAAGATGGATAAGGCAGTTATTTAAATTCCTAAGTAACTGATGAGGTGTATTTCTTCCATCAGTTTTCACTGTTCATGGAATCTTTTAATTCACATAGCTTTCTGTGCAGTCTTACTTTCACAGCCTTTCCTATGGCAGTGTGCAAGACAATGAGCTGCTGTTCAGCGGGACTGCTGTTCCCCTTGATTCGTGTGCTCCCTAGTAGCTTAACGTGTCTGTGACCAAAGGAGGCTCAGAGCAGAGACGCTGCCGGAGGCTCTGACAAAACCGTATAGGAAGTATCACAAACCTTGGAGGTTTGCTATTGACTTGTGAGAGTTCCAGTGCTTTAACAAGCAAAAAACCTATACCATTCAGACACTGGTTTCTGTCTGAAAACAAAATGAAGAGCACACAAAGTCTGTTGACTTTTCTGAACTTCTGCAGAGAAGTATTTAAAATGACTCTCTTGAAAGAGACACTGAATGTACAAATGAGCACCAATGCAATGCTGTAGAACACAGTACACGCTCAGTACCTAACATCATGCAGTTCACAGCCCAGAAACTATTCTTCAAGAAACTGTTTTTCACAGGGGTGCTCCAAAATGTTTCTTTAATCTTTGTTTGTTTTGTTTTTGTTGTTCTGAGTAACAAATTGTTTTCTTTGAGTTGGGCCAAATTACATCTGCCTCACCCTCCACGCAGCTTTCAAGGTTATGGTACTTCACAAGCTATCCAGGGATACTCCTGATATCAATCTTGAAGCCTATTCAAAACAAGTATGGGGAGTCACAGCCTTCTCTGCCAACATTCCTGATGGATAACCGCACAGCTCTATTATCTGTGGGAGAGTCCTCTCTTCCAGTTCTGCTTTGCAAGGCTGTACTGCCTGTTGGGAGCTCGCAGACAGAGCTGGGAGACACCACAGGAAGCATGTACTGAAAGACCATACAGATTGGAACACTATCACTTATCCCTTTCATGCTGTCTTTCTCCATAAAGAGCGGGTCAGTTACAAAGGGCTGCCTTTGTCACTAAATAATCACAGCTCTGGTGCCCTCCCTAAGACTTTTTTCAACCTGTGTGCATAGGGCACAATAGAAGCACAGTGAACAAAAGTGCTGAGCAGCATGAGCCCTACCAACCTGATGTCTACACTGATTTCTGATGGGAAGGGCATAGGCTGTTAAGTTTGTGTTTGGAAACCTGACATTAACCTTCCTGTATTAACAATACGCTGAACAACACCTTTTCAGATTGACACTATTGCCTCTATTTGCCACTCACAATATTTAGACTTGCGTTTGCCAATCACTTGTTGCGTATAGTTGTTTAAAAGCCTGTATTTACATAGAACAGTTTTGACATTGAAGTAGGAGATTGGAAGGAGGAGAAGGGATGTTGGACTGGACTCCTAGCTCTGGTTTCTTTAGTCTGCTCTGGTCTTGTGAATTTTTGAGGGGAAATCAGTGACTGTTGTTATTTGAAAGAGGGAGGTTCAAGGCAGTGAGGGTGTGAATGGCATTAGCTGGCACTGGCTATAAACACAGCACTCTCACTAGTTTCCAGTGTACATTTTCAGCACAGTTTGAGAGGTTGGAATTTGCAGATGACGTGCTTGATATATGTAGTGGGGGTGGAGGGCAGAAGGGGTCCTTCTTTTTCATGTTCGCTTCTGGCTGTCAGTCAAACACAGCAGTAAAATCAGTTCCAATTAAGGGGATATGCAAGGAATTTCATGATAATGTCAACACTCCATCAATAAAGGGGTAAAGAGAAAAAGTTAATGGTAATGTCTTTAAAAAAAAAAAAGCCTCAATTACTCACTGTTGTGGTATACCAGATAAACATTTAATCATAAAGGTACATGAAGTGGTTGACAATTCCTTCGTTATCCTGTGGTGTTTTTTGCTTTGTGGTTTGTTTCTTTGTTTAGTTGTTTGTTTGGTCTGGTTTTTGTTTGTTTTCTGTGGAGGCCCTGGTTTCTGTTTCATTTGCTTTCTGATTACTCTAGTGCTGACTTAACTTTCTCCAGCAGACTGTCTTCAGTTCTCTAGGAGGGTTAGCTTCTCAACATTAACCCCTTACTGCTGGGAATCACGCTCACCTGGGCTTAGAAATAGAAAACTAAGAATCCAGTTAGATAGAGACTAGAGTACTAGATGGAGAAAGAAGTCCCATGGACTTATGATTGATACTTAATCCCATGCTTTACTGCATGGGAACTTAGATCTATCTGTGACCCTTTATTAGCTACAAACTAGGCACAGTTATACTGTAACAATATAGAATCTGATCTGGTTTTGATTCATTGGTCCGGGGAGTGGAGATTTTCCAGGGAGCACTGCTGTCTCTCCGACTGTACTCCCCCTCTGTACTGGACACACAAAACATGTCAAATATGTAGCTGGCAGACTGCTACTCCATTTAATCAATCCTTATGTTCCTTGGTGAGATCTGCAACTTGAGGCTGCTCCAGTTTTCTCACAGGGCTGCATTCTGCTCCAGCTGACCCCACAATCTACAAAAATATTTGAAGGTGCTTTTGAGCTCCTCAACCCATATTAAGGTTACCTGTGGTGCAGCTGAAGTCAGATCTGGGACGGTGCGTTTCTGACTTCTTGCCCTGCTTGGTCTGCTGCTAATCCTGCAGAAAAGGCTGATGACTTCCTCAGAATCTGAGTCATTCTTGATCTTGATTTCACTGTCAAATTATTTAAAACTTTGGGCACTGAAAACTGAATTTTGAGGAGAACAAATGCCCTCCTACAAGTAGTTTGGCTAGTACTTCAGAAACTGTAAGTAATAAGAGTGAAATAAATTCCAATAGCAGTCATCACTTTGGACAACTATAACTAACACCTGGACTACATACAGAGGTGTGACAGCAGTTATTACAAATGAATAGTCATATGCTTACTAATAAAGACTTAATACATACTCTGATATCAGATCTGTTTTGTTCCACATTAAACTAAAGATTGTATGACCAAATCTCTTGACAATAGTATGTAAAATCTTGTGAAAATGCCAGTTTTGATGGAAGTAATTCTAGCTATGCCAATTTCAGGTATTTAACTCAACTCTCCTAAAGCACCCTAAAATAAAGCCCAAATCATTTTAGCATAGGTAACAAGAGAAGAAGGGTTGAAACACCTTGTGCTGTGCCTTGTCCCCCCTCCGGTTCTAGGAAAAAAAAAAAAAAAAAAAAAAAAAAAACCTGGAAAGCTGTCCACTGATGATGAAAATCTGTTTAGACTGAAGAACCTGCTGGATTATTTAAGGCTCTGTTCCAGTGATGTCCAGCTTTGGCTGTTAAAGTGAACTGTATGACTACATTGCCTGTAAAATTTGTCTCCATTTCCTTTCAGGTTGGGAAATTGATCCAAGAAGCAGCTGGAAGGAGTAATTTGAAGAGAGTTACACTGGAGCTGGGTGGGAAAAGCCCAAACATTATTTTTGCAGATGCTGATTGTAAGTCAGCACTTCCACATTTTTCTTAAATGTTTGTGTGATGTCCTTTTCTTTTTTCATCTTAGGGCTTATCTTTCAGACAAAGTAAAATGGACCAGTACAGCTGTATTTAATGCACTTTTCAATGTTACAGGAACAGCCTGGAATGTGGTATTTTTATAAAAAGAAGTAATTTGTACCCAGAGATTCAGAGTGAATCACAAAACAGAAAAACAGGTAGAACCAACCACACAGATAGGGTGTTAATTATAAACACGGTCCCATATGTATTTGTTGTTCTAAACTCTGCAGTAAGGTGGCCTAGTGCTTCCAATCTGGAAATTCTTTGATAGATTCGTAGCAGTTATAAGAAGAGAGGGCTTTGATTTAATTTGAGTGGTTAATCAGTGCAATATTCCTTTTTTTAAGCTATTTTAATGGTAGCTATAAATGAAAAGTTCCATTTTATAAATTTTCACAACTGAAGAACTGTGTATTGAAATATCCTCGTTGCCACTGTCAGCAGGGAGCTGAAGATTTTGGCAACGGGATGATCTGCAGCTGGGATTTTTGGCACCTGAGAAGGTACAGGACAGCAGTTTAGGACAGGATAAAAACACAGACTGGAAGTTTCTGCTTAAATGATCAGCAGTGAAACAGTTAACAACGTTGATATTTAAATCAACAGCGGGAGGTTTTGAAGTTAACACCCATTAAGATGAATGGGACAGTTTACACCTTGCTTTGAGCTGTTGTTTCAGGCTGCATGCAGGCAGGCCCTACTTACTGCATTTTCTAAGAATTTACCTTGTAGCCCAAAGAAACAGACATTTAAGATCTGGTCTTATAGTTTAAGAAGAGAAAGCGAAGAGAGTGATTCTGAATAGCATGGATTACAAGAGCTGTTTATAATCCCATATTCATTTTCAGAAATTACCAATGTCCCAAAGAATAGGGAAAGCTTGAGAACTCTCAGTAGTTGAAGTGTTGTCTCCATAGGAGAGGTTTACCACCCTGAAGGGGCTAAATTGCAGTCACAGGCTTCCCAGTAAGCCAGAAAGGCTCCTGTCGGCTGGAGCCAGGAGGAGATGTCACAGCCATTACTCTAGTGACCCAACTCCAGCTCGCACCACATCTCAGGTGGCCCGAACCTACTAACTCAGACTGGGTCACCTAACCACCTGTAGTAGAGCAGTATATGCTGGGGGCAGCTCTGTGCTGTGGCTTTCCCCAGGGGAAGGACAAAGTGCTCCTAGCTGCCACACAGCTGTGGTTTATCTGTGACCTGCCGTGTCTGCCAAATAAAGCTGAAGACCTGGTAAGAAGCTGCAGGCCACGGGGGATTAACAGGGCACAGAGAAGAGCAAAGTCTTCCTCAGGACTGTCTGTTCCACAATATATCATAGTAAAGCTCTCTGGCCTTCCCATAATTACAACCGCAGCACTTGACCTGAAATTCAGACTTCAAAGCTCTGATTATTTAAGAACAGCGGACAATTTGCTCACCATTCCAAGGGAGCTGTTTGTTCTGTTTGAGGAACACTGTGTGCCAAAAGTTAGCAGAAAGCATGGCAAAGCTGTTGAAAGTCTAGTGAAAAAAAAAAAAATCCCACCAAAAAAAACCCAGAGAAGAAGAGTGATTATTAGAGCCCTTCATGGTGCCAGACTTCACTAAGAGAAAGATATATCAGTTAATCAGTTCTATCCACTATTGTTTTCAGTCTCCATGGAGCTGACTGGGAAAACTTGGATTTGATCCAGGGAACACCCAATGTAATTTTTTTACATGACCATGCTGAAGGCAGATTAAGACATTTCTGTTAGATGGAGTTATCCAGGCTGTCCTGAAACTCAAGCATTGTTTTGTTTATTCCATACTAGATTATACCTTTAACAATGCTCCAAAGTGCTACAGCTGATAACAGAAGTATTGCAGCGCAGATAGTTATCACTTTTCAAGGATCAATTCAGTATCACATGGCCCAAATTCTTTTCTAGTCAGCTGTTATACCCAGTGGGAGAATTTAGCTCTGAATGTGTAAATATGGCTGGATTTTCCTCTCCTGCTTTTATACTGGATGTGTTGGTTCTACATTCAAAGACCTTGGAACAGGAATCATGGGTTGATTGTTCCATAACTGAGCTGTATTTTTAAAGCCTCACCTGGTCGCTTGTATAGGCCGTGAAGATCACAGAATCACAGATGCTTCTGTATTGTAGAAAAATAATCTGGCTCTTTAGAAAAGATAACTCTTGTCATTATCAAAGTCAAATTCTCTTAAGAACTTGTATGGTTGTAATCCTCACATATGCAGGGTTAAATTAACTACAAGCGTAGGATGAGAGACAAATTTTCTGTTCCCAATGTCAGGCAGATGTCTGTAGTGTGGGGCACAAACCACTTCCTAGGTCCTCTTGGAGTTTTAGTTAATAAATTACATGTTGCTGGGATGTAAGACGTTGCTGAAGTTGTTCTGCGTGCCTTACTCCTACAGACTGCCACAGCTGTATCTGGATCTAACTTTTGCAATGGGATATTAAGTAGTATTTCGTGGCTTGTGTCATGAGAAGGCACGTAGAATGTACTATCATCTATGGACACGTCTTCCATTCAATGGTGCTTGAACTCTCAAGGGGTCCCTTGCCATCTAGCACTTCTGAAACAGTTTAATGCTCTGAGTCTCCCTCTAGTACAGCCTCATCCAGACCGGCATAAATGGCAAAAAAAATCAACTTTAGACATGTTAAAAATGCATCAAAACTGCATATTTTCAGGGATTACAACATAATATGAAACTAATCACCTTCACTTATGACTTGACACAACAATAAGATATTTTGATTTGTTCAGTGTTTTGGTGTTTTTAACCAATTTCTAATTCTGCTCTGAAGTTTTGGTAAAGTGACACTATACAATACACGCAAAACTGGTGCAACAGTAGACGTGTCTGATGTTTAAGAGCAACGTGTGTTATCTTGGTTTTGTAGTGGACTATGCTGTGGAACAAGCTCACCAAGGGGTCTTCTTCAATCAAGGTCAATGCTGCACTGCAGGCTCACGGATTTATGTGGAAGAGTCAATCTATGAGGAGTTTGTTAGAAGAAGTGTAGAACGTGCAAAGAGGAGAGTAGTGGGGAGTCCTTTTGATCCAACTACAGAACAAGGTCCACAGGTAAAGGAGCAGTGCTTCAGCTCTGCAGCCCAAAAGGTGCCTGGAAGCATGCGACCTCTTAACGGGACAGAGTTCAGTCAGTGCATATTCACTTGCAGTCCCAGGTCAGAGAAGCTTCCTGTTTAGTGAAAACTCTTACTCTAAATATCAGTAAGTTAGCCTCCCAGCTTTAACAGCAGGACTCTCTGGTCTTCAGCCTCCAAGGCATGTCTGAAAACTGTGCAGTGCTACCATCCATGGGAGAGAAGCCTGCAAAAGTCTCTGTGCAGGCATGTATTATCAATAATTCTCTACACCTGCAGCTCTGCTTGTAGACCACAGAGAGATGGGAATTTTAAGCAAAAGATTATCAGAATTAGACATATGTCTTTAGAAAATGTTCCTGCCACTAATAACTAGCTGGGCTTATAAAATTTTTGAGAAGTTAATTTGGGACAAAAGATTTTGTGTGTACTTACAAGCCAGATTCCTTAGCAAGAATGGAGGTTAAGCCACATCCACAGAGGGACACAGCCTTAAGAAGGCTGAGCCCTACGTTACAGTCAGCAGCTGTTTGCACATCTTTGGCATCTCAAGCCAGTAGTGAAAGTATGCATGAGCCTACTCTCTGGGACATTACTTGCCTTAAAAACTGATTTGGGCTTGATTGCCAAGTGCGTGGTCTGCAAGTCAAACAGCTACTTCTCTCTTTCAGATCGATAAAAAACAATACAACAAGATCTTGGAACTGATTCAAAGCGGCATTACAGAAGGAGCAAAACTTGAATGTGGGGGAAAAGGGCTAGGAAGAAAGGGCTTCTTCATTGAACCTACCGTGTTTTCCAACGTGACTGACGACATGCGGATTGCAAAGGAGGAGGTATTCACACACATGGGCAAGACCATTTTAGAATGTCCTAAACATTATTTTGTTTCCCTTTTTTACTTCTTCAGACAAAAGCTTTAGACTGAAAGCTATTACTATACAATAAATAAATAAAAAAATAAAATCTTTTCAGAACTGATGCATAGATCAACTGACAGCATCAGTTTAGGTAAAGAAGCTCAATTGTTGTCATTTGCTGTAGAGTCTCAGACTTTAAAGAAAAGATAAAGGAAGAAATTGATGTGTTTCAGTAGGATGACTGCTTTGAGAAATTCAGGCAGCTTCACAGACACCTATTATCAGTGGTAAACGTTGCTGTGAAAATTTGTGAAGAGTAAAACAGGAGAGGGCAGACCATTTAAAAAGTGGAACAGAACAGGAATAAAATGCATCTGAGTGAGCAGTTTTACAAATTAATGATTAATCTTTTTTGCAGATTTTTGGGCCTGTTCAAGAAATACTGAGATTTAAAACCATGGATGAAGTTATAGAGAGAGCCAACAATTCTGATTTTGGGCTGGTAGCTGCTGTCTTCACAAATGACATAAACAAGGCCCTGACAGTCTCTTCAGCAATGCAGGCTGGGACAGTCTGGTAAGGCAGAAGTTATCACTCTCTGCTCTTGGAGATAAAGAGTTTGACTCATTATCATTATGTTACCTCAGTTTTGCACCCTTTGTCTGAAAAGTGTTTATCTAGCCCATCCTAGCAATGAATCACTAACCAAGATACAGAACAGCTGTTGGGGGATGTTGTCACTCTGCTCACGGTGGTCAACTGCTGTTAAGTGGAAAGTGCCTCGCTTTCTGTTAGCCTGGCTGTCTGTTACACTGCTGAATGGCACTGCTGAGAACAAAGCAGAGTACATATGATCCTTTCTGTGGAGCAGAAGAATCCTGTGAGGTTTCTGAGAAAGGCGTAAGGTATCATGTACTTTCTACATCACCAAGGAACTAAGGGGACACCTATTTCTTTCTCATCTTTATGTGTAGGAAGTGCCACTTTTAAAGTTTAATAGCTTGGATTTGATGTGTCAAGCCTAGATAAACTGAAGATGCAAGAGAAATCAAGTGGGAAAAGGACACATTCAAATCTAATAGCGCTGTGTTACAAACTAGCACTGAGGTGTGTCAGCAGATTAACAGTTCATTACTGAAGCTGCAGGCAGGTGTTCCCTGCCCTCCTCCAGTGCTCACAAACTAAATCCCACTCTCCTTATGAGTAAGGAGTACAATGTTGCTTTGTGGCATTAAATCCCTCATTTCTTTTCAACAAGAGACAAGTTTGTTATTACTAACAGCTATATAGTATCCTTAGTTCAGGCGTTTCAGTATCTCCTGAGGTGCCCAAGTGTCTCTCTGATGGTAAAATTAAATTAATGCCTTTTCCTGTTACAGGATAAATTGTTACAATGCCTTAAATGCCCAAAGTCCTTTTGGAGGATTCAAAATGTCTGGCAATGGTAGAGAGATGTAAGTATTACACTGCTGTCTTCTAAACTATTTTCAGCTCTACAACTTAATAAACATTAGTGAATCCTTCCATGTAAATTAAGATCAGGAAATACTCCCATCTGAGGATCAGGGCATAGTAAAAAATGACTCAGAACTACTGCCAGTTGCAGCTGACTTACATGGTAAGACCACTTCTCTTCCCCTCTCCTCCCCCCCCACCCCCCCCCT
>WBMW01001092.1:3476730-3566805 GCA_013396635.1 Penelope pileata
CCTTTTTTTTTTTTTGACACAGCAAAATGAATTAATGGAATCTCTTCTTATTCAGAAAGAGACTGAAAATTTCTGAGTTTTTTTCCAACTGTAACCTGTGTTTTCCAAGTTTTCCTTATCCATATTAATCAGCACTTTTCCATAAAGATTCTCTTTTTCATATTCCAATGTACTTGTTTCAGGGTTTTGGTTTGGGTTGGGTTTTTTTGCCTCTTGCTATTTTTTTTTCTTTCTTTACTTTTTGCTACATTTACTAGTATAGGTGCATCTGAATTTAATTAAAAAGTTGTCTTTTCCAGATTTATAAACAATGTTAAATGAAATCAGGCCTAGAGTAGGGTAGACAAATGTGTTTACATCCCTTAAAAAGAATCACCTTCCATTACAAAGCTTTCTGTCTTTTCTTATTCTATGTAAAACTAAGAGCCAAGCTTTTTGAAATGGAGCTCCACCCTCAAATACTGTCCCATGTACCTAATTTAACATTTTGCTGGTTTTTAGCCCTCATGGCAATCACAAAGACATTTAGCAATTCCATCAGGCCCAGACTGGTTGTGCATACAAAGGATTCAATTAATTTCTTTGCAGGAGGCACGTATACCAGATATGTCTCACCTAAGATTTCAAAATAGCTTATGGCTAATGGCAAACTCAGCAGTAAAACTGAAGTCAGGTCAAACTCTTTAAAACTTTAAATATGTTGAAGTATACAACTTGATCTATAAAATGAGTCTGAAATATTTTCCCTCATTAGGGAGTACTTTGAATAACACATTCATACTATTCTCCACATTCATGAGTTATGAGGTGATCTCACACTGGCATAAATATGTCAGCTCATCTAACTCTTATCATTGTGAAAATATTCTAAAACTACTAAGCTCGAAAGAGCACATGAGTAACCTGACACCCAAGAGTGACCCCACTGACTTCAGGGAGGTTAACTGTGCAAGCAAAATATTCACATATTAGCATCGTGGAGTTTTTCAAAAGAGGATGGGGGGGCATCAGGCAGCACCCTGGCTCCCACGTAAAAATCTACAGTAGTTGTACACTCGATTCCCTTCTACAGCTTTGACAATACTCCCCATAAACAGTAGATGTTTGGAATAGTAATTAAGCAATTATCTCTCTCACACCAAGATTCCTGAAATCCTACTTTATGAGTAATTATTTGACTCCCTTCACAACATCTTTGATCAGATATCACCTTTTAATTCACCCCTCAACTTATATCTGCATACTGCTTATTAGAATGTCAAGGTTTCTTAGACCCCTGTTTTTAAGTGATAGATTTTACAGCGTAAATAATGTTGAGTCAAGCAATTAAAGAACAAAAAATATGACAAGAAAATGTTTACATGTATGTGTGTCATTGCTAAGCTAATACAATGTTACAGCCAGATTATAATTCTGCCACTGCCATGTTTGTGCTAGCGCTATGGGACTTGCTTTGTTTCTGCATTTAAATGCACAGATTTTTATCACACATGGGGGAAAAAAATGAACTCAGAAAGTTGAGGTGTGCTATACTCATTTTACACTCCCACAGAATGTACCAGAGTATGTGCACACCAAGAGAGAACTTGAATGCATGTACAAAGTGCAACTGATTACCTTAAGGCTACTTACGATGTTCTTTCATTCTTATGGAAGTCTTAAGGAGGGATTCATTTAAACTTATACTTCTTTAAAGCTCCTTATCACTACCTGAGTGGTGTAAAATTTAACCCCTGTAGCTAAAAGAAGTAAATGACTGGAAGTGCTTGTTCAAAGAATCCTCATATAAGTTTCTATAAAAGAGATTTATGGACTTGGACTGTACATGTTTTGAGGTAGGGACATTGTTTGCTTCATGCACACAGCATCCAGCAGACATATTAGAACTTCACTACTGTCTTGACTAGAACACAGTTCTCCATCTCTCAAAATAGGAACAGCAAAATGCAAGTATCTGTACTTTAGAGGAGACAGGCATAATGTCCAAGAAGCCATACCACAGCCACTGTAAACCTCAGCAGAGTTGTCTAAGAGAGGAGGCAGGTCAGAGCTGACTACAAGAAAATCTGCACAGCATTAAGAAACACCCATTAATCATCACTTAAAGCAGAACAAGTATCCCACAGTCATGTGTCAGACGACTGGGACCTAGTTAAGTGGGTAGCTCCTAACAGTATGTAGGATCCAACAGTAAATAGGACACCTACCAGTGTATAGGATCTAACAGTATATAGGATCTTCTGTAAGATGCTGTACCAGGGCAAAAACAGGTTTTCAAGTTAACTAGTGAAAATCTGAACAGGCTGAATGCTCTTTCACAGCAAATGTTGATTTCTGCTGCTGGACATTTTGTCAGGGGAAAAAAAAAAAAAAAAACAGTGGGTTAGGAGTCATGTTTACCTTTATCCACAGTTGCAAGCAGTTCATTTTCCACAGCACTCAGTTTGGATCTTCTCTTTCTTGGGTACAAATATAAGCAGTAATTTCACTGGCCAGCGGTATAGGTCTTGGTGTTGTTTGAACATTTTCAGGATCTGGAAAGGACAGAGGATATCAATTCACTTCCAATAGTTCCATCAAGGGACAGTGAATATTTCTAGGTTTAATGTCATTCTTTATCTCCTTATCAAATGCTGAAGCTATCCATTGTTCTTTTGACCTAACGTGTGACTTCATGTTCAGGTTTTTTGAAAAGATGTCATGAAATGAAAACCTGTACAAAATCAGTGTGCAACAGAAATCTATGCCTAGAAATGTAGGTTGTATCTTAACTTCAAGGAATCACTTCACAACTTTTGCTCAGTAAGGAATTAATTTCAGGTCTAAGATGATGCTGCAATGTTTGTTTGTTTTTTTAGGGGTGAAAGCGGATTGAGAGAATACTCTGAAGTCAAAACTGTGACAATTAAGATCCCTCAGAAGAATTCCTAAAATGATGAAAGACCACATTGTGCAGAAGAGCACATGATGCCACCCTCTCTATTCTTTATGGAGACCAGCACTCAGGAATAAAAGGTGTTACACAATATGTATTTAAGAAAATAAGTTGCAGCATATATACTGGGCGCATAATTGCATAAGTAATGCAAACCAACTCTGCATGTTTTTCATAAAACTCTCTCAAGAATCATTACATCTTTATAAAACAAATCATAACAAGATACAGTTGCTATTGGGCATCATTTTAGTGACAGTTCTAGCTATAAAACCGTTAAATGCAAATGCATGCACACATACATTATCTCTTCTTTAAATAAAATAAGTCTTACTGCTTTCAAGCTGCCTTCTCAAATAGACCTGCCTTCTTCTGACATGCTTGTTTCATACAGGGCTTTACAAGTCGGATTTACCCAAAATGCCAAGAGTGAACAATATAACCAAGTATCATTGACGTTCTTAAAAAATAGAAGACTGAATTCTAAGCAGCCAAAAATTTGTACATAGGCAACTTTCCAATGAGCATGCTCACATGAAGAGGTTACGCTGGGGAGGGAACTAAATTATTATATGGACAATGAAATATAAACACTTCCCAGTGAGATTTGGCTTTCATGACACACAGTGTTTTGGTTTTCAAAGCTTATTTTAATAATTCCTTTATGACTTGCTACAAGCAGAAACCCTCCCTCACTTACAGGGACTTGAAAGGTGTTACGTGCCCGAGCATGGCCAGACAGGGTGGGAGGGTGCTAAGGAGAACAGGAACAGATCCCAGGGCTTCACAGAGTACTTCAGCTTTCACTGACTGCCTAGTTTTGTTGCTGTCATTGTTATTGTTGTTGTTTTCAGCTTTTTTTTTTTTAAACAAGTGTTTGCACACAGTCTCCATTTATTTGTCTGCTAGTAAACTGCTTGTGGTTACACTGAGAATCACTCACTATTCAATACCACAGGAAGAACCCAGCAAAGAGGTCACCTTAATTTGATTTTCTTAGGAAATTTTGGCTTGCCATTCGCACCATGCTTGTGAGCCTCAGGTGAGCTTACTGGCTACTGTTGTACTTTTCAATGACATCTGGTTTTTGTTTGGCCCAGGACAACAATATGAACAAGTTCTTTTAAAAGTGAGATGTTTAAAACCTGTCACACTATTTCCTCCTGCCTACAGAATCTCCTCCAACTTGCAATTAACAAACTAAACATTATCTCTTTCTTCCTTGCAGCTGCAGAGCTCCCCAGACTTTTTTTTTTTTTAAAGTTTTGCTTTATGCTTTAACTTAGAATTAAGACGATGTATTTTAAAAGTACAGTAAATCATCTACTGTAGATACATTCTGTGGGGTGCAAGGGCAGAATTATGGCCTCAGGTGTAACAGCCTTCCTAGCTGCAGAGTCTGTGCTACAAGCTGTTGAAAACTGCAGACCTGATTCAGCAAATCATCATTTCTGCACGTTAACTTTCTTTACTCTCTGAAAACTCCTCTTAGATTCAAGGTTGTGTGTGTCCCTAAGTATACTGCTGGACCAGGACAAGAGTATCCAGCACTTCGTAGTGTTGTAGCCCTCAATATTTTGTATTTCTAACTCATGTCCATCTGTGTACGTGTTTTTAAAGCAATATATATACCTGCTATTATCCAGAAATGACAGTACATCCACCGACACGGAAATGAATCAAAATATTCCTGAGTTGTTAAATGCAAGTGTCATATACTTCTACTGTAGTGTATGTCAGTGTTAAGAAAAACAAAATACAGCAAATAAGAAATTAGTTATCTTTTAAACTGCAATATAAAATATGGAAAAGGAGATTTTATTTCCTATTTACTTTAAAAAAGATTTCCTGTGGTAACAGCATTTACACTGTGTACTCTTTTGTATTCTTTTTGTGTGTTTTGTATGTCTGTGCTTTATTCCCTGTACGTTCGGGTAAATAATACAGAGTTGCCATTTTTTCAACCTTGTCACTGCAGCTCCATTTGATGTACATGGATTTGTGAAATCCTTTTTTAAATGTACCATCTGCATGGATCCAGCAAAACATTTTCCAGTCCCTGCAGCTTTTCGTTACAGTTTTTAATCATGTATATAGCTATATGTTATTAAAAAAGTAAAAGGATATTTTCTATGAAGTTTTTTCCATTAAAAAGGTTTAGAGAAAGACTTTAGACTGTGAGACTCCTTTATTGTTGACAGAGCTATAAAAATATTAAAAAAAATATTTTCTTAGCAAAAGATCTGCTCTCACAGTAGCTTTATTTTCATTTGCAGAAGTGAATGAAGTAAAAGGCCAATTACATTTTCTGGAATATTATTGCAGCTGTATGAAAAACACTTGTGAATTGCAGATCTAGGTCATAGCCAGAGTTCATCCTCGCCCTTATGGTCATAAAGTTTAGCTATTGGGGAAGGTCTGAAATCATCAGAACCAGTGGGGCACCCTTGCAAACGGCTGCATCACAGCTTGAGTTTTGGATAATGTTTAAAAAAGTCACAATGTCTTTTCTTTCTCCAGTACATGAGTCACAGAGATGATTACATTAACACTCAGATCTTTTTATGGACTGGTATTCTACTTGTCTTTAATTTCAAAATGCCAAAACAGGGGAAAAGGACAGACTGCATGTTAATTTGATGGCCAGTAAAATTCACACGGCCTGGTACTACACCACAACCCCTCGAGCAATCCCTTAATTCCAGGGTTACTTGCATTGCCAGGACTAGCATTCCTCTTTTGAAATGGTGCCAGTTTAGATAAAGTAGCTCAGTCAGCAGTGCTGAGCTACTTCACTGGATGGCAAGTGTTGGTTGCACCTCACTGTCACAGAATGATGCTGTAATAGCCAACACTCCACAGGCAATCACTGGAGATAAAGTCACTTCACTAAAACAGACTGGATATAAGAGAACAAAAAGTAACCATAGGAGTGAAATTGCATTCTCAAAAAGGAAAGCATGGAATAGCAGGAATTTATGAAGCAGAGTTTCATTCCTACTTGCTTTACCCAGTGCCACGCACTGTGGCAGGACCGTGAGCAGACAGCCAGCACTTTCCAGATTCCCTCCTGTCTCTCTCTGACCTGTCTGCAACCTGTTTCACCACCCCAACCAGTCACATAGGCACAAGCAATGGAATACTTCTCTTAGAGAAAAGTGAAGGAAGGAAGGTTGTTCTGGAGCTACCGAAAACAAGGAGCATTGCCACCTAATGGAGTAAGCAAAGTTCAGTCCGCAGTAAATAACCATCATGTTGGCCCCCAGCCAGTGAGAATAAATGTATCAATAAATGCCTACGCAGGTGTAGCAAAGGGAGTTTGAGCATTGCTTCTGGGAAAAGGATGTGCAAAAAAGCAAACAGAATTGCAGTTCTGCAGCCTTCAGAGCGATGGATGCCGATGGTACCTGAGCAGCACTGCCACAGTTATTTGTGCCCGTTGACAAAGAACAATCCTCTCCCTCCCCTCAGAGGCCAGTACAGAAAGGCTTGCCTTGCCTATACAGAGGCACTGTGTTATAGTGCTCTCGTATTCCTCAGTTCTGTCCTGGAAAAAAACAAACCCCGTAATAACACTGAATTCAGGGCAGCAGTTTCTCACTCCACGTGATGACACCGAGAGCTCTGGAGAGCTGCATTTACAGCCACCTTACATTGCCTTCCATCCACCTCCATTTGCTGCTCGCTGGCTCTATCAGCACAGGAAGCCATTTTTCTCTTAACATCTTTATACCACAATGACTGATACTCACAGTGCTGTACAACTCGAGCTCTCCCCACCAGGAAGCGGGAAAAGCCTCTGTGGCCCTCCAACGCCATCAGCATTCCCAAACAGTTCAGACAGACCTCCCTGAGCTCCTTATGCCACAGCTGCATCAAATGCATCTTCCTTCCTTGTCCTCATTAAACACACTGCTGCACCTTCACTGTTCATCTTCCACATCTGCTGACAGCACACAGGTATCAGGGAATTATGCGTGGCTCTGCCAGAAAGCTCGGAGACTTCTGAAGCAAAGCGGGGGACTTTTTAGCACTTCCAAAGTTGGGCCATTTGGAAGAAGGGATTGGTCTTCTGTGAGAGCAGTGATATAACTTCATGTCACTGAAGCACAACAAAGATACGCTCCTACAAGGTGCTGGGGCCCACTTTCAGCTTTCAAACAGCACAATGTGGAGTGCTGGGACGCTGGTTTCAGTAAGTACTTGGCTAATTTTTCTCAGAGGAGCAGAACTGACACACTGGAATTCAAGGTTAATGTAAGCTACAGATTATTCCATCTGGCTGCAGTGCAAAGTCAGCCGCTGCAGTGGTGAAGAGCAGGCCGAGCTGCCTGTGCAGCCAGAGCTGCTGTGCTGGGGCAGCCTCAGCTGCCGAGGGCAGAGGCATGCAGGCTGTGCACACACACACGGGTGACAGCCTGTCCCAAAGAACCTGTGGTCAGGGAGCAGAGACACAAATGCAGCTCACCTCTTGGTGCAGCAGGGCTGTTACCAGAGCTCTCACCTTAAGTCCCTAATGCCCTGAGTTTACTGTTAGAGGGAGCAGAAAAGCACATCTACGTGCCACTGACTCGTAAGAATGGCCAGTCCTTAGCTCAGCCTGCTGAGTTTAAACCCTGAAGCCTCACTAACAGCCAGCCTCCAGCACAGGCACTACAGAGCCCAGCTGCACTGTAAAGACTGCAACTACCTTCTTCTGTTATCAGCAGGTTTAAAACCACTCAAGCTACTACTGAGAAGGATCGTGCTCTCGAGCCACTGCTGCTCCATGGTGAGCATCTGCAGTGTTACTTTCGATGGGTTTATAGGATGAGTTCCATCAGGTAGTAAGAGGCTGCCCTACACTGTGCACAGTGCCAGAAAGCACTTCAGGGAACCTTATTGCACTCAATTTCAGGTGACATTTCTAAACACGTGATGGAGGTCCCCTGCCATCAGATGCAATGCCCAGAAGGTTCCAATGCACAGGAAGGCTGGGACACCTGCTCTGACCGTCTGGCCGAGGGGCTGATGAGCTCTGCATTGCTGATGTGTTCCTCAGAGCAATGCTGTAACAATTCATTGCATTGCCATTTAATCCTGGTATCTCTCATCTCATCCTGCAATTCCCTGCTAGTTTTGAGGTGTTTTTACCTGCCTGGTATCTCTTGATGAGAGCTGCGGAATAAACCTGGATTGTGCAACCACAGCAGCAGTGCTCTGTAAGAAAAGCTCCAGCTGCAGCGGCTGCCAAGGCGGCTGCACACACAGCATGCCGAGGTAACCCAAAAGGGTGCTTGTGAAATGTTTGTGCTGCTGGCAGGCAGCACGCTGCCAGGACAGATCACACATCATGCATTTGCACATCAAATGAAGCTGCACTGGTCTGAGAGCATGGGAAAGGCCTGTCTCAAACGGCATGTGTCCTACTTCCTAAACATGTATATTTTACATTTTACACTTGGTTATTGGCCAGACTGAAAGTACCGCAAGTTCCCCAAAGCTTGTCCCTTGCCTTTGAAGTGGAACTGTTTGGATAATGTTTCCTTTGGCAATTTATCTATGTAAGAAAGTGAGAACTTAGCTGCATTGGTCTCTCAACAACCCATGGCTAGCTTTTATCAAAGTACACACACACATACACACAGTCTGATCATTTCCAATGACCTTGCTTAGCCACTCTCTGTCTCCCTCATGATTCCTCATGATGAGGTTGGTGTAACTTGCGCAGATATTCACTCGTTTCATTTTGGGTTTTTCCCCATTCTTCGTATGCATGGCTGAGTTCCTATTTCCTACAGCAGCTTCATTAGCAAGACATTTTTGTGCAGCTCACTGTCACTGCCAAACAAAAACCAAATCTGTTTGCACTGCCTCCCCTGGCACAAGGGCTCCAGCTCATGGTCCACTGGTTTTCTCGGACTCTCATGGGACCACAAGATGGAATGCAGAACAGCATCTCTTCTGAAGTTTCTGCTGTTTCCTGCTTTCTATTGGTGCAAAACCTCACCCACAGTCTTTGGCACTTGACGTCCAATCTCAAAGCACAGTCAGTGCCTGGCAAGAGAGTCCTCCTTACTGTTTTTCATTTTGAACTTCACAAGCACTCAGGTTTCTGGAAAGGGCCTTCAGTGGAAAGGTACTCCTTGTCCCCAGCAACAACCTGCTCAGGGGGGCACTGGCTAAAGCACTCCCCTAGCATCTGATGGCCACAACTCCCAGCTTCCTCATTCACTGCGTGAGGGTGGCTCTCACGTGGAGCTAGGCAGTGGGATGCCCTATCCCCCGGCTGTACTGCTGGGGGACTGATCAGTCTTTACTCAAATCAAGCATTCCAAAAAGTGCAGAAAAGTCACCAAATACTCTTCAGCTTTATTATTCCAGTGTCATGTGCATGCTCTTTTAAAGACAACCTGTCTGTTACATTAAGGCAAAAAACACAGTCTCCAAAGAAATGCTCATTCCTAGAACCAACAGCCCGCGGTTGCTGGGCAGCACGCAGGGATGCCACATTGCAGCAGCAGCAGGACTGCCCATCACAGGTACTGCCACCCCCATGGAGGGGAGGAGGCAAGTCTAGGGAGCTGCTGAGAGTGCTCTGCCTCCTCTGCCCTGGCATGAAACTCTGCTGCAGCAAAGGACTCTTTACTGAGAATCTGTCCCACGTTTCTACACAGTGCGTATCACACACCTCAGGTCACAGGAAACCACTGGAGAGCTCCTGGGGACTGATAAATAAGGCAGGTCCGTGATCACATCAACATACACAGAACCATCTATTCCTACAAAGAAACTCCAGCAAAATCCTCAGCAGTCCCTGCTCTGTCTTCACTGTGGTCCTGGCTCTCTAGAAGCCTTTCCCTTGCAGCATTTGCCTTCCAAGGACAAGCACAATTTGCCAGACATTTATGGGAAAAAAATGCCGAGGAAATGCCACTGGCAAAACGCATTTTTTTTACGGGAGTTTTCTTAGGGAATGCTGTATATTTGACCCTCTCTGTGACTGCCATTAGATTCCTTTTTGTGACCCAATGGTGCCACCATTTCATACTGCTCTTCTGGGAAAATGACAGCAGACTCCAAGCTGCCAAATGCCTTTCAAAACAACCCAGAAATATGCTCCTATCTCCTGCATCTGTAGCAACTTGATAGGTAAGGCTCTGGGCCAAATGTTTTAAGTTAATTTCATATTCTAATAAACATAAAAACACAATAATAAAATCACCACAAATACCGCTTCTTCACCTGCTTTCTTCCCTATAGTGATCTGCAGATGTATTATAGAAGGGCTGATGCACTCTGCTCAAATCCAGGGTTGCTGGATGATTTCTCTTTTAAAAACACAAAGAACATCCTGGGCTTTCTCAGGGTTTTGGCATAGAGACTCTTTTCGCTGTGCTCTTAGGTAAAGCAGCAACAAATGGCTCAATGATTTGTTTTTACAATGTCCACTCCGGGAAGACTAATTACCAGCTAGCCTTCTAGCTGCACTTTCAAACATTTGGGGCCCCCATTCTTTCTCATGCAAAATTCATACTGTAGACCATAGAATCTGCTTGGGTGGTGGCACTTCACTGAAACTTTCTAAAAGTTTTAGGATTGTGGGCCAAGATGATTCACGGTGCTTCTAGAACTTTGAACAAGTAGGGAAAAAAGCATGTTTTGCTCTGTATGGTTTTTTGCCTTTTTTGGGGAGCAATTTCAGTCGCCTTAACAAAGTCACTGCAAATGCTGTTCTCAGCATTTTGTACACAAAGCTCAGAAGACCAAAGGTTGAATTTCATGCAGTAGTTGTGAAAGTTGCCCTCAGCAGCAAGAATCCCATTGTGGAGCAGTGCAGGAAGACGAACCACCAGCAGATTCTGCCTGACAAAGGAAAACAAGCTGATGGGCTTCTCCCAATCTGTCTTCTTCTTATACAAAGTTTCAGGACAAATAACTTTTCTTCTTCATTATTCTCCCTAATGGACTTATTTCTCTCCATTTTCACTCCTCTTGGAGTAAATGATGTCTCTTCAGAGGCTGTGACTGAGCACAGCGCTGGATCTTTAACCTCCCTGTGCACGCAGTCTCTGCTGCCGTTCTCCAGCCCCGTCACTGAGCACTGGGCTGCAGCTCCCCATCACGCCGTGTTCCTGGGTAGTATAGAGGGCAGAGCCCGAGGCAGCAAACATAACTGACCTCAGGACTCTGTTACAGTAGGCAGTGTTCAGTAATTCAGAATTAAGTCTCATCTGCAAAAAAATATGTTAACTAACTGGAAATGACCAGTCCAACACGGCTTTTATAGCAAGTAGTTTTGTAATCTATTTTTATCAGGAAAGCAAGCAGTAGCAAAGTTACAATATGGCCCGAACTAATTGTTCAAACATGTTTCTATAATCTTTAAATTAAACAATGAACAAATACAAAGACTTGCTAGGTTTCCATCCATAGTCAAATCTTTCCCTGCCAGGAAGGTTACCAAAGCTCTGGATACACGGTCGCACTCAGCTTGAGTCACAAACTATCTCCCATTGCAGTCATAGGGAAATTAGTGGCTGAACAACTGCAGACACTGCTGAGCAGAGAGAATAACTGATAAACCAGGATGAAATTGCAGGCCTTTAAGTCCCACTAATTTTAAAAATCAAGAAGGAAAAGTTCCTCTATGTAAAAGAAATCAAACTACATAAACCTCACATAATATTCAGTGTTTCCAGAATCCAGACAGAAACCAAATCCACAGATTTGGCTCAGGTTTTCATCTAGGTCAGGGACACTCAAGAAATTCAGACCTGGAAAGAAACTTGTCTCCTCGTCGTAAAAGCCTAGATATGGACACTGCTTATGGAATATATTTACAGTATAACCGTGCTTTGGGTGGTAATAACACTATGTTACAAGAACTGAGATTCAGAGCTGCAAGGTAAGCATTCATTTGTGAAAGTTCTAATACAATTAAGTTATTTCAGCTGCAGTGGCCTGCAGGGATAACAATATTTGTTTTCTTTTGCATCATCTTTGTCAATGCTCCATGCACATAAAAAAAAAAAAAAGATATTGACTGATCACGTGATTATCTGTACACAGTCAGGCAAAACCATGGCCCCACCGTCCCTGAAAAACACTGCAGACTTGGTCTGGACCTTGAAGATTTTCCAGGTAAAATGAAAAGCCAGAAAAAAAAGAAAATAATTATTACTGACATTTTATGGAGAAGGAACTGAATGAGAGAAACAAATGCAGAAACTCAGCCCAAGAATGCAGAGCAAAGGCAGGAACCAACCACAGATTTCCTGACTCCCACCTCAGTTGCCCTACTTGGTACTGGCTCTTTCCTGAGCCGTGTCTCTTGCACAAAAACACTTAAAATATACTCTGATAGAGAAAAAAAAATAATAACACATGCAAACGCATACAGAGAACTGACAAGATGCTTACAAGAGGAATTCTGTTTGCCTAAAGATCTGTAGAAGCAGAATTGAAATATTTTTCACTTCTGACAAGCTTGAGCTGGGAAAAGCACTTGAAATTCTTAGGAACTAATGATCTTTTAAGACTTTAAGCAGGGGGTCTGATTTTTCTTGTTACAGATTGCCCCACCAGCCATTCATTTATACATGTTTATACTCAGTGCAGGATCTCTCAGATCATAAATAATACCATCAACTTTCACTAGGCAAATGAGCTTTTCAGCGCTTGTATCCACTTACTACAGCTTTGTTGTGTTGTTTCCTGTTTCTCCACAGCCACGTGGCAAGTCCCATACTTACATATGCTAGTGAGTTATGTATCTATTTATTTATACTCAAGCACACACACACAGGCTGCGGTTTCTTCATTTGGATGCACACAGTTCAATCCCTCGCCTTCCCTTTTTCTTTCCATTCCCGCATTTGCTTACCTCTACAAGGAGGTGAGCTGCAGAGGGCCCAAGTGCTGTTTGTGTTTAGCTCACTGGGAACTGACAAGGTTCAGCACCTCTGAAAACCTGGGGTATTTAGGTGCCCGTAAGGCTTTAGCTCAGGGAAGCAATTAAGCATTAAGGTATCAACTGGCAGCTGCCAGTGGGTGACAACAGTTTGTAGCTGTCTGTCGAGAAACCTTTGAAAAGTTGAGACTAGCGATGGACCATGGGGTGAGATTTCTAACAGAGGTCTCGTCAGCAAAAGCAGTGACATGCAGCACACAGCCCTAGGTTGAGATGAGTTGTTCTCTAGATCTATTCTGACCAGCTCTGTGGAGACAGCAACAGAAAATTAGGCCCACAGACCAGATGCCAACACCTCCAGCATAGATATTTCAACTCAGGGTGAGATTTGATCAGGTTCCTAACTTAGGAATTGTAACAGAAAAGTACACGCTCACCTAGACTAATTCAAATTCTATTCAGTGTTTCACATTTTAATCTCAAAGCTATCGATGGTTTGGTGTCAAAGTTGTAACTATGTGGGGAACTTGCTGGGTTACCCTGATGAAACCCTGACGAGAACCTCTTACTAATTTTGTTGTGAAATCCTGAGGATTCCCAACATCAGGGCGGCAATGTAACACAGGCACAGTAATGCTTTGAGAATGTCAAAACTATTCACAAATAAATAAATCAAAATGCATGCTTTGAAGTAAAGATATAATTTCAGAAAAACCTGTATATAAGAAACTTATGTTGAGACAACACAAAATTCATTTTGAGTTGATAATCACCATCCTAAATGCAACAGATTTTGTAAATTGATGACCTAAGTGCTTACCTATTGTGATTTATGCCTTTATGCTGTTTTTCCCTGCACTTTTATCACTTGTCTCAGTATTGGTTTTGCTGTCTAATACTGAACAGACTGCATATAGTCACACAAATTGTAAACTCTTTCTGCTAGTTCCTGGTATTTTCTTTTTGTAGTGCAATTGTTATCCTAGGAGGTACCAGGTACAACAGACAATTTGGCTGCCTTCATAACCACAGAAATGTGTTCAAGCCAGTGCAAACAAGTGATGCAATGCAAGCTGTGTTCTTCCCAAGGGTAGGGAGCATCCCCCAGCCAGGCTTGCAACTTCTTCCCAAGGAGAACAATTTGCAAGGTCACTCTTGAACCTTTACTTCCCATGAGGAGGACCCAGTCCACCCAGCAGAGCTAAGGGAAAAGAAAATGAATTGCTGAACTATCTTTGTTCATACATCGAGTGCACGAACTAGAAAACATAGCAATGCATAACACTAATTAATTGCAGCTTCACTTGCAAGGATTGTAACATCCTCCTAAATAATTTGAAAAGATACACGACTAGTACTGAAATGGAAGCTTAAACTAGATGGTGGTAAATCAATATAGATGTCATGTATCATTTCCAAATGCACAAGCCTCCCTTGTTTTCTTATTGTTTCAACAAGAGCTGCTGGTGACTCCTATCCAAATCTATCATTCAGAAATCAGTTTAACTAGAAGAAAAACATACTCCCTAAACAGTTTATAACAATGTGTTTGACAGGACTAATACTGTAGCTATTCTTCAAAGTCTATTAATCAGGTTTCTTTATATGACCATCGCTGTGACCACCTAATACCAACATTAGATTACACAAATAAAAGTCAATCCATGTTTAAAATGTATAACTAGTCATAAGCAGAAAAGCACTTAGAAGGCAATAAGAAATAGCTTAAACTTTTGTAGAAATTTGAATAGCACTGAACTCTCATCAAGGCTTAAATATCCAAATACATCTCTTTTGCTGCTCATTTCCATTTCATTCACATTCTGAATCTGCTTCATAGTACAGTGCACCAAATAACCTTTCCTTGTCAAGCCTGTCTCAGTCCAGCTGACTCTGGTTAGAAATCTGTTCTTGTGGCAGCACAACTCATTCTCTACACCTAATGATGGTGATAAGCAACCAGAATTCTTAAAAGGCCAGAGTAATGTTATTTCTGATCCTTTCAGACATCACTTGCACGTAGAACAAAGCACTTTAATACCAGCCCTTTCTGATTAAAGCAAAGTTAATTCCTGACAATCTGAAGAACTTCACAAACCTTATAATCTTTTACCCTTTGTAAATACACACAAACGTGAAAAAATTCCAATCCAGAATACATTACCGCATGTAGAAATAGACATGAGAACACACATGACAGATGCTAGTTATTTTTCACTTCTGGAAGCTTCTCAGACTGTCCATGGTCTGAAATAGTCTGCAGGGAGACTTTCATACCACCAACAAAACACAGTGACTGCAAGGCTTTCTAGTGTCATGCAAAACAGACAAACAGCATCTGCAGTGTTAGAAAGGGCCATGCCTGGGGCAACTTGCACTGGACTGGATGGAATTTCTGCAGCTAGCATAAACTATAAAAATAACAAGTTTTCTTGCACAATGTAACATGACCTAATTCAATTCCAATCACAACGTGTTTTTGCCCATGTCATTCCACAGAATCTATAGGAATCATGAACTAAAGGTCAGATCCACCAGTAGGCGACATCTGTTGTCCCAGAGAGGTGTTCCTTAACGAGGGAGGACATAACATTAAAGAAAACATGTGACATAGGTAAAAAAATAAAAATCATGGGGAGAGGGGAGAAAAGACGAAATTTTTCTGAGCAGGGCAGAACAAATGTTAGACTGAAAAGCTTCAGGTCCAGCTGGGAGAAGGCCAAGACTAATTTAACCTTTGGTCAAATGGCTGGGAGTTAGCTAGTTTCCTTTTTCCTCTTACATCACTCCCAGAGATTTCGACAAAAATAATATGGTCCCGATTACATGACATTACAGGCTCTCAGAAAGCACTGGGGAGGATAGTGTTGAAACCCCCCGGAGACAAATTAATCCCAGCAAAGCAACAGCTGTAAGATTGCTATAAACAGGGAAAACAACTACAATGTTTGCATCACAAAGTTATATGATTTTAATACAACTTATTAAGGGAATTAGACTATGGGCTTTTTTTTTTTTTAACAGGTCTGATACCCTTGTATCATCATTAAAATACCAGCTGTCAGGCTGCGTGTAGTTGCTATTAAGAAGCTTAACCACTCAGTACATGCTTTTAAGAAAATAAAGCAGACGCACGTATGAGATGATTTATCTTGCTTTCAGAGAACATACACAGCCAGAGAACACACGATCTGCGGGGTCTTTTAATATGCTGGAACGGATCGCCACTTGTGTCACCGTCTGCCCGGCGCAGCCCCCCTGACCGCTCAGGTGTCGCGCACCTGCTCCCCCGCCTGCCCTGCTGACTGCAGCCCCCCGCGCCCGGCAGGTTCCAGTGCTGCAGTGAGGAGCCCCCTGGGGGTCTCTTGAAGAAAGCTTCTTCAGCATTTGCACTTTTTCACTAGGCAAAGAGAGCACAACCCTCTTGTCCCCTTACTTCCAGTTATTCTACACACATACCTCCTTTCTAGTGCTGTTACCAACGTTGACAGGCTGTTCTCTCGTGCTTTAGCTCACACACTTAATTTAGAAAAAGAAGAGTGGACCTGGAGGCAGACTCTGGCTTACACCCCGTCACCAACCCCTCCCATGCCCAACACACACAGCCCCCTGGGTCTTGCAGCCCAGCAGCACTGCTGCCAGCAGCCATGTGCTCTGGTCAGGGGAGGCCCGGCGTCAACGAGGCCTTACCCTGCCATGGCTGAGCCTCCCCCTGGGGCTGGCGTGCCTCCAAAGAGCAGCAAATTGGCCTTTCAGTTGGGCCTGACTGCAAAGGACGGGCTTTGCCCCCGGCCACAATTCCTTCCCACACCTCCTGCTCCGGGGCTGGACATGTCCCTGGTGTGATCCCACACGCTGACATGGTGGTCTGGGCGGGGATGACACTCCCTGCCCTCCTCACACCACGGTCCCGCCCGAGGACACCGTCACTGGGCACTCGCTGCACAGCGGCTGTCACCCACAGCTGGACTGTGTCCCTGCGGGAAAGACTGACACAAAACACAGCAGGTTTTCTGCAATAAAGCAGCAAACACTGCCCTGTATATTTCCAGGAAAGCCGTGCCATAAGCGAGAGGCGCAGAGACCAACACGAGTGCTGTGAGGAGTGAGGGAGGCGGCTCCTTCCCAAACTGAGAAAAAAGCACTCATATGGAGGAGTATTTTTAGGTGCTTTGTGTTGCTGCTTTGAAAACAGGAGCTGGCTGGGTTTTATTTCTCCTTACTTGGATTGCATTTTGTTTCTGCTTTCCAGTTTGGAAAAGTAAAGATAGATGTTCCTGCTAACTGTGAAATAGGATGACAATGCATTCATTTTTAAGAACTGGTTTTACATATAGTAAGCTTAATTTTACCAGACTAAATTGAACTTGCAATCTGCAGTGCTTAATTTAACAGATTGTAGCTAATAACATCACCACTGTTACATAACAGTCTGCACATACACACAAATTCTGCTGTGAAGTTCAGCGTATATTGTAACTCAAAATTTTGTGCGATACATAAAGCAATTTCAGAACAATTTGTATTGCTTTTAAATAAATACTGTGTTTCACTTAAAACTGTCCAGGTGAGACAAGGTTTGAATGGATGTGCTGTCAGGTTCCCATGTGTGTGTATCCATTTTCTGTGCATACCTCATGAAAAAATAGGGATTCCATGACTGATTTTAGGAGTCTGTTAGGGGAACTATTGCCTCCATACACTCTGTGTCGTTGTGTTGCATTTAGAAGTCCACAGAATTCCTTACAGAAAGTTTTACATAATAAAATGTGCAAACATGAGAACAAGGAATTAATACAACCAGTGAAAGTCTGGGCATTACATTGGAAGCTCAACACCACCCACAACATCCCAAACTGCCGGTGCATGTGCCTCACGCTGTGCAGCCCATGTGAGCTCTGCCACAGATGGTTTTCCCAATGGCTTAGGCAGGGTTACTGTAACTCCCCGTTTTCAACAGCCTCCCCTGTGTTAGTGTAGGGAAATGAGGGAGATGGAGGGCACTTCCAGGCCACGCACGCTCCATGGGTGCCGCGAACATGGAGGGTCTGCTGTGTGGTGCTGGGAGCGGGGCTGCAGCAGCCAGGTGCTGCGGGTGGGGAGGCAGGGCCTTCCCGTAGACATGGGAGAGGAGAGAGCCAGTCAGAGGGGACGTGTGGTTTACAGGAGGTCAGATAAGCAATTACGTGTGTTCTTGTGGAGAGCATAGCTGTCACTTCTTTGAGACATACTCTGCATCTCCTAAGACAAGGGTCTCCACTGCTATGCAAGGTATGCTTTGATGTTATTCCTCCGAATGATCTTTCAAGATCTACTGAATTGGAAAGGCATCTCTACATATGGTGGAAGAAACAATAAGAAGATCTGTCAAGTAACAGAGGATGTAGTAGAGTGCTTTCCTTGAAATTCAATTGTTCTGCATGTATGCAAAAGATATACAAGTCTGTGGGGAAATAAGTGTGGTTTTGCAAGGATCATTCCAAACCTAGAAAGAAAGAATGCTCTTGCTTCATGGATGCCTTATTAATTCTATATATTTCCATGAATTTTCTAAAGAAAGTTTATAGTCCAGTTAAAGTATATGGCCTGTGCAAAAAAAAAAAAAAAGACAAAATGAAAATATAACAGTATTACTGTTAGAATAGTATTGTGCCATGACAAATACTGTGAAGTATGCATCACAGAACTGTATGTAGGCCTTGCAGAGCTATGCCATCTTTTCAGTACTGCATTATGAGAACTGTAATTTCAAGCAGGCACTAGGTAAATTGAGACAAGCTCACGTATGTGTGGTCCATAGTGCAATAATTACAGCTTTATTTGGCCTGAAATTGACCCTAGTACAATGCTTCTGCAAAGGGCATGATCTTGGCTATCCACCAGCATCTAAACAAAGAAATACCATTTGATTGGCTTTGCTCTAGAACGGCCACTGAAGAGATTGGCCTGTTTTGGCACGAGGTGAAGGCACGCAGGATAATACAGGCGGCATAACAGGCAATGTATGTGAATGTCAAACCACACTGATACTGCTCTGAGAAGCCAACATTCAAACCAAGCACTACAATATGCATGCTGCGCTGCCAATCAGCATGCAGAAACAATTTCATGAATAAAAATAGGAATCGATAACCCATGGCACTTGTCAAAAATGTCAGCACATTAATAAATTCTCAATGCCATGAGGAAAGGCCTGTATGTGGCTCAGAGCTAACGTCACCACAGCTGAAGGGAGGTGTCCATGGAAAATAGCAGCTTCCAGCTTCTATGAATTCAGCTCCGTGTGGAGTCACCATGCCATCCATCAGCTGCCCCTCCTGGATATCAGCAGGAGCTGGAAGCGCTGCCTTGCCAAAAGAAAGGTGTTGCAGTGAGCTCTGACCTACTTGCATGCTTTACCTGTCACTTTGGAAGGAAATACTCGGTTGGGCACTGGGCACCAAGATGGAGCACTGGCCTCTCATAAAATGTTTCTAACTCCGGCAGTACAACACATCATTTAGCCAGGTCCTCTGCCTAATGGAGTGATTTTGGTCAAGTTGCTTGTTAAAATACATTGGGACTATGCTTTTCTAGTAATTGCATGAAAATCTCTTAGTGCTGTTCACTGAGTAGCCTGGTAAGGGCAAACAAATCAGCGCACTCAATTTAGAGAAGAAATGAGATTTGAGTTTGTGGCACTGTTATATTTTTGCCTTACTAACAGGTGCAATGTGGAAAGAAGTCCCTTCCAGTCAAGACCTGTTGGACGAAGAGGTGGGGAGATAGCTCAGGTTGCTCTCCTGAGTCTCTGTAGTAAAAGCCCCATGTTATGATCTGTTTTTTTTTTTTTTTTTTTTTGGTTTGGTTTTGTTTTGTTTTTTATAAGAACATTCTAAAAATTGAAATTCATGGTTTAAAAAGTCAGTATGCAGCCTCACTGCATAGAGATGCATGAGTGCATGAATGCATGTTACTGAAAGATAGATTTTTACTTCACTTCTGAATATGCTGGTAGGCAGACTTCTCAAATGTATTCCATTTCGTGGTACGCTTTTGTGGTGGGAAGTTATTGACATCAGAAAGGAAGAATAATGAAACTGGGGTCATGGAGTTATTTACACTGGCGGGTGGATCCCAGAGCATTCCTGCATGATTTGGTTGTTTTGATGACCCTCTTTTTGGGATTCTGTCACACATTACATCTGATATTTGGATCTTGGGAAGTTGAAAGCGACAGTGAGAGATTTGTTTGATTACTGTTACCAGTGTGTTAACACAAGGTTAAAAAGCCTGTCCCTGTTCAAGCCAATGGCACAATTCCCAATGACTTCAGGAAATCTCCAGACTCCCTGCCCCAAAGTGCTAACAAGCCACACAGAAGAAGGAGCCCCGTAGATACCAAGCTGAGCTGGGGACCAAGGAACACTCAGAAAAAAACGATGACATTACTCAATGGGGAGTGGAGAAGAGAGAGTCAGCAGTATGCCAGTTCCTTTAAAAGACAAGCTCTTTTAAAAATTGTGCTGTTGGAAAGAAATTTGGGAATTATTGCCTTAAAGGCTTTTGTTTAGAGTTGTGAACTGACAGTCCACTGCTACATAAACCAATAAAAGAACTGGAGCACAAAAAGCCTTGTTTAGCTCTTAAGCAGAAATCTCATAAACTCTTCAATCCTGAGCTGAGCCTTTCCTCTCTTTTTCGACCATTGCTGTGAAGCTGCTAACCTTTACAGACACTGTACCACAGTGGAAAAATGAAATTTCACTGTACCACAGCAGGAATTAAAAACACAATTGACCATGATTGGAAAAAATAGACTAATGACACATTAGCAACAAAGACGTGTAAGTATGGCTGTGAATTATATGGCTCTGATCCTAGTGCAGAAGCTGAGGGCTTCATTACATTTAATTACTTCCGGCTTTAAATCAAGGCCTGTTTCAAAATGAGGGTGGCTTCTATTAGACTAAATTACTTTCCCCTCAAGGTTTTATGGAAAAGTACAGTACCAAAGGAAGACAGTTTTTGTTAAAAGCAGTATGGTAAAGGTGCTGCTGCCAGCCTAGAGATGGTGTGTAACTGGGAGCAGCTCATAAATGAAGTTTTATATGGTATCTGTCTGTAAATTTGGCTCAGTTCTTTTCTGCCTGTTTCATTCTGCTGTTCACTGTGCCACTCCGAACTGTTGTGTAAGGACTTTTCCTAATGCAGGAGTTCTGTACAGGAGGAGCACACTGATTCTCTTTGCTCTGGGTTTCCCCTCTCACAGGGTGGGTACAGGGAGTGACTGTGATATTCAGAAACACGAGACTTCCCAGCAACAGCATGTACTTGTGAGATGCGGGCAGGTTCGGATGACTGTGTGTTTGAGCACAGATTTCAAACATAAACACATTAAGTGATAGAAGAAACCCTCTCCCACAAAGGTCACAACGCTTACATCCTGGACCTACCCAGATGACAGGCCCAATTAGTACTGATTAAAAAGCGGTAAGAAGCAAAGCACCAGCAACAGCCTTCGATAAAATAATCTGCTGTGGGTTAAACCAAATTCCTACAGGACAAGCTGAAATGAAAATGAGGGATGGGTTACTCAAATCAAACCAAATACGAGCTGAACAAGAATTTTACCCGAATCTTCTGACAGTTTTTTTTAATCCCTGTTGTGTTTCTGGCTCTCGCTCACATCCAGCATCTGCTCTCTATCCTTGATCACTACCAGAATATTTGTTCCGTGCACTTAATTTCATTTTGCAGCCTGCATGGTTCATTTGTTCATTCTTTGATTTGCCCTCACATTTTCTCAGCTTTTCATCTCTTTCTGTTTTTCTTTTTTCCTGTCTCCTGGCTTTATTGTTTCTCTCTCTCCCTTTTTTTGCCTTAGCCTCTACAGCCCTAAATTTCCCTTCCCTATTTCCCTGTTGCCTTCCTGTCACCATTTGTTTTCTATCACCCTGCTTTTCTGCTGGCTGATGTTGGAAATATTTCAGGAATTTCTAATTCACAGTGCCATGAGAACTGTTATCTTCGCATTTTCACTAGTGAAAGTGCTCTCGCACGGTGAGGAGGATGACTGAGCGAGCCTGGGACGCAGAGGCTTTGGATGGACTCTTCCCTGAGCCCACTTTGCCTCCGGAGTGGTACGCTCCAGTGTGGAATGTGCGAGAGGAAGCTGGGTCCGTGGGGAGCGCGCGGGCTGGGGGCAGGGAACGCGCATTGAGAAACCTCGAATTCCACACAACAGAAATGAGTACAGGAGGAACTGAAATACAAGAGAGAAGCAGGATGAGGGACCAGCTGGAGGAGGGTGGGGGGAAGAACAGGAAAAAAATATACACCCACCAGCACCACTCCCCGGCTTTCAAGTTTTTCTTCCATGCAGGTGCAGATGAGTAGCAGTACCAGCCCTGGCTAATGTTCACTTGCTCCAAGTAGCAACAATAAGAAAGCCTCAGACCTCAATCTATCCATTATTTCATTCCCTGAGCAGGGTTAAGGGTCACCTTTAAAATAACAACTGCAAACGAAAGGCAATTACATGGAATAAAAAATGATCAGTGACGGAAAGAGCCAGCCAGTGCATGGACTGCTGGTGACATGTCGTTGTAGTATGACAATATGCCAAGCCAAAGTCACCACAGAGATAAATAAATGGATGAGTGACTGTATTCCAGTATCTAGAGATGTCTCAGGAAAGGAACATCAAAGGTTAAACCACCTACTTTGTTATTGCTTCTGCTACTCCTGCTATTGTTATTTGTATTCTGGTATCACCAAGAGGCCTCGACCAAGATTAAGGCCGTTGTGTTAGGCACAAGATAAATATGCACAGGAAGAGAAAGTTCCTGTCTTAAAAACTTAAAGCCTAACAGATAAGATGAGCAAGAAGTTGAGGAAAAACAGAGATGAAGAGAAGTGAAATGGCTCAAACTGAGTCACGCAGCAGGTCAGTAAGAGAGCTCCTATCCTCTGTTGTACAGCTGCAAGGAGTTGAATAGGCAAAAACAGGGAATATGGTGTATACTATTATGTTTACTGTCTCAAAATGTGAAAATTCCATAAGCTCCTCCATCTACAGCGATGGAACTCCCCTGTACACCCAGATAAAAGTGAGTCCATGCTCACTGTTTGCTAGGTTCCTTCACATTCCCAACACGCTGTTTTACCTTGGTGAAATTACATGAGATTACCACTTACAGATCACATATAGATGGCAATGAGATCAGAACATGTTCAGCTCGTACAGAATATCTTCCTCTTCTCTAATTCTTTTCCTTTGTGCCTTCAGTTTCTGTGCTAGCCCTACTTAAGCTCACACAGTCTCAAGAGCTGCCAGAACTGTCAGGTTCTTACAGAGAAGACACATAGAACTCAAGAGCTCTCTAAACTCAGAGGTGATCTCTGCTTTAAATTCTCCAAATACCCTCAAATGCATAAAATATCTCATTAACTCATCATAGATCTTTCAGCCAAACCTGCACATGAAACTCTGATTTATATCTGGAGGCACATTTTAACTACTTTCCAGTACAGATGGCAGAAAGTTGCTGTGCAGCTGAAATTCAAACAGTAAAGTAAGCCAGTGGCTAGTGAAGGGAAGCCACATATCTACACAACGCAGCAGTCATTGTGCCAAACAACAGCAGCACAGCATAATACTCAAAAACAGTATTTTAAAGTCTGCAAACATCTTACTGACATGCTATAACCTGCTCATGTAAGAGCACAGATGTCCCTAAAGGCTAACTGCAGACATACCAGGATGAGGCTCACAGAGGAAGTACTGCCTATTACCACCTATGTTTTTCAGTACTTCAAGAACTTCAGATCTTATATACCTGCAGAATCTCCCTGGTGCTAGTTCAGTGACAGCAGCCACTTCTGAGACTTCAGGATGGATGCATTATGGCTGGAAATGTTGCAAGAGATTCACTAAGCTAAACAACCATAACATTTGTTCATAGTGGCTCAGTAGGACACAGTGGTACCATATCTGACAGATGGCTATCCATGAAAGTAACATGTGTTGAAAAGCCTTTAAGCCTGATTCACTACTCATAAACAACATTCTTCTCCTAAATAGTGGAGAACACCAAGCAAGAGAAAGTCTGTAATGGTTACATTTTCCTACAGAAAAGGCATCTTCCCCAAGATCACAGAGAAGTATCCCTGAGCTGACCAGCTAGCAGCGCCAGTCACACATTCCTCCAAGCACCATTGAAGTACCAGGCAGAAGACTTGTGATTATGGCAGAGAACTCATCAGTCCTTGTTCTCATGATTTCTCCCAAAGTCCTGTTAACTGGTTAGCAATGAGTGGCAGCTACTGCAGTGTTGATTGACTCCTATCTTCAAAGCTGATACTGAAGTAGCAAGTTTTCATGTTACCAAAAGTTGCTAAAAGGCTTAAGATGGCCAGATGGAACTGGAACAAGACATTACAAACCCCCTGACACAGGGAATTAGAAATTTTTGAAATCATGACAGAAACAAGTGAGGTGACATCCCTCAAGAGTGTGTCTCTTCTACAAATTCCTGAACACCTCCTTCAAAACTATTGGGGTCCCACCAATAAGGATCAAAGAAACATTAATACCCAGCAGCAGTCATCAGGGAAAAATTGAAGACAAAACAGAATAGGTTAATGATCATGGCTTACTTAAAGCACTTAGAAAATAGAGGCAGTCCTTCATTCTCAACAGTCCTCTGGCATGTCACCATAAAATCCATTAAGGAGAATGATCAAATTTGAGGTACTTACGAAGCCTGTTCTCAGGTTCTGTTCCAAATATATTAACCTCATTTATAATCATTAAGTACTGGTGACCTCAGGACACAAAAAATATTGAGGAGAAGAAAAGAAAGGAGTCACATATGAATCAAAATAAGCCTGACCACAAAATACTTCATTATTACTTTCTAAGCTTTTGAAAAAATAAACCAACTCTGTTGTAAATATCAGAATGAAACTGCTACTTCAGATGGTATTCAAAATATGGCTTAACAAAAGCAGATGTGGACACATCAGACAAACAGAAACTTGCAGTTTATTGTGGATCACAAACTGAATAGTGATCAGCCATGTCACATTGTTGCAAAAAAAAAAAAATAAAGTAAATACTATAAAAGAGTGCAGAAATAGAAGGGCAGAAGGCTAGGAGGTTTACAGAGTGCTTGCAAACCTTGGCTGTAGTATGGTAACCGCATTCAGACAAAGCATTTAAGAAAGCTGAAGATCAGTTGGAGATAGTTAAAATAATGAGGTTGACCAGTGGTGTTGAAAGCATGATCACAGAAAGACGCAGTGAACTAGAGGTAAACAATAAAAACGTTCTAGACAGCTATGTGCGGGAGGCTAGGAACGTTAACAACCTCTGAACATGTAACAGGCCATATAAAATGACTGAGAGAATCTGAGGGGATACATTTGTGTCAGTGGAAACTCATAGTAGGCATTTGGAAAATCTTTCTAATGTTAAATGTGATGTTGGACTAGATCACCTGAAAAGTTGCCTTCTTCTTCACTGGACGTCTTTAAGAACAGTTTAGGAACACCTGCTAGGAATGACGGGGGTAGAGTGGCTCAGCCCTTTGGGCAAGGAGATAGTCTGAATGTTTATTTAGCATTATGATTTTTCATAGTTTTCATTGCTGTTGTTTGGTCACAAGATATGTCTTTCATAGCACTCCCTTCTCTGAACAGAGAAACAAAATTAGACTCCTGGTAATGTACATATTCAAATCCCACAGTTGCCAGAGGATCAAATTAGAGAATGGGTTTGGAAGTGGTAAAAAAAAAAATAAAATAAAAAAATAAAAAAATTATTAATATGTCTTGAACAGTAATCTTGAGTCTTAAAAATAGAAAATCACTTCAACAGTGAAGGAGGATATTGCATTTATGGGTGTCCTCAAATCATTTCCTACAATGAGAAATCACAGCAATGATTTTCTGTGCAAGTGACACAGTTCTGAAGTAGTAAAGCCACCTTCGCATCAGCTCAGGTATTACTTTTTTCCATTTTGTCTGATATTTTAGCTGTAGACTTTTTCTGTGGAGAAAAAAGAGAAAGAGCCCTCCCCACAAGGCTTATAGGAAAAAAGCAACAAAAAGAGGTTGATGGGATTTTTAAACTAATGCTCTTGATTATCTCTCAGGTTAGGTTCAAAACGTTATCTTTCTTCTTCAACATGTCAATCTGCTTGACATCCGAAACAAAAATATAGCCAGACCTATGCATATTGCATTTCAGAAAAGCCATTTTTTGAAACATCTGTTTGGAAGTGTTAAAGTCCTGCTGAAAAACCTCACACAGATGTGGGCAGCATGCCATATTCTGAACAACAATAGAATCTCCAAACATCCTCCCAGGACATCCTTAAATAAAATTCCCAAAGTCAAATGAAATCAAAGGCTTTTAAGCAAAATTTTAATCATTGTGCCATATCTGTGCTACGCCCCTGAATCCAGCTGCATGGAAGACCAAGTCAGCCTCCACTTTCTGGTAGTGCCATGCCTTGCACTACTACATCTAGTTCCAGTAACATCGTCCCACAGTATGTTCTCTACTAGCCCATGTCTACTAATCCCTATCTCATTATGCGAAGGAGAAGAAAGGGAAAAAACACCACGGAAGTCAGGGAAATGTATTTTTCTGATTTTTTCCCCTTTTGCCATTACTATACCCTGTATGTGCTGAATATTTGCCAGGATTCTCCACCCAAACTTACTGCTCTCAATTATCCCATATTTTTCAACACTCCTCTTGGGATTCTCATCCCATTGTTTCTTCTTTTCTCTTTTACTCTTTAGCTTTCTTTACTTTCCCCCCTGTTTTCCACAGTTCCTCTCACCCCTGCAGAAAAAAAAAAAAAANAAAAAAAAGGAACGAAATGAACTGTATTTTAACAATCAGAATAACAGCGAAACAATGCTCTTGAGATCCCATCTGTTGCCAACACATCTCCCAGGACAGCAAATGATGGGCATTCCTGGCTAAATAAAGAGAATTTCCCACACCCATTAAAGATCTACACAGCAAAGACTGTTGCTTAAGTATTTACTTTTTATGGCATACAAGAAAACTACCTGGAATTGTAAATACCAATGACATATTGTTCACATCTCTACCAAACATGTGGTCAGTGGCCATATGGATAACTTCTGGGTGTGAAATGTCCTTTCTCTTTTTAACAGTGCTGCAATATCCTTGTGCCAGAAGCTATTCTGAAAGTTTAACTGCATAATTCTACCTCCAGTGAGTGAAATTAAATTCTATTTACAAACAAAATCCACATCCCTTCCTGCCCCAAAAATCTATGAAAGTGTGTTGTGACTCAGTTTGTATGTCTAACCCCATTAAGAGCGGTTATTTTTTTAAATTCATTCAAACTTTCTCTGATGAGGATTTCACAGTTCTTGATCAAAAACAGCAACATATATGCACACCATTTACACCCTGAATCTAATACAGAAGGAATACCAATGATTTAGAATAAGATTGCCTTGGATTTCTAGGGTGGGCTTATCAAAAGCATCACTACTAGCATAACACTTCTCTTAAAGTCATATGTATTTTACTAAGGACTTAAGTGGGAATATTGTGAAGCTACCGCAGAGCTCTTTTAAAGTGCTGTTTCTCATTAAGTTGATGATGAACCTCCCCATTAAAAAGGAAAAGAAACAGATCTTTTAAGAGATACTGTCAGAGTTCTTAAGAATATTGCTGGTGAATGTCTTGACATCCCTACTGTTTCAGATTTAGGTCTGCGCTCAAGAGAAATGCAATTTCCATATGGTTAAGCAAATGTTTCTCACCAGCATATCTCCAAAACCAAGCTATTTTCTATCTCCTTTTTCATTAGAGTTATATCCCAGATGGTGCTTCATAACAATAGGTGTTACTGTGAAAATACTGACGCTTCAGAAATGTAAATCCACAAGAGAAAATCTGAGACAAAGATGGAAAGAAAATGGTGTAAACAAGTATTGCTTTTTTTTCATCAGTGCTGAAAGATCTTTTGAAAATGGATGGAAATCCATGATTTGAAGAAATGAAATGAGAAAAAGACAAACATGGAAGAGTGTAAGAGTAGACAACAGATCTGTATTAGTAGAACAGGGGAAAAATGGGAGAAAAGATGCCCATGCAGATGGTTGGAATGATCCCAAGACAATTTTAAAATCAAGTAATGCTTTTTTTGATGCAGCTTGTGAGTTCAGTGGGGAACCATCTGAGTTGTTTAAGAACGTGGGTGACATGGTTATGTTCTCTCGCATGACATACAATCTAGATGGTGCTTCTCTGCACTGGCTAGAATTTGAAGAACTGAAAGCATTGAAAGCCACATAGAAACTGCATTGGGAAAGGTGGGAAGAGAAAAGCAACCACAGATAGGATTTTGGCCAATGCAAATCTGAACACTGGCATATGTTTGGTATGGTGGAGGTATGATACATGATGAGAGGAGAAATTCATTCAGAGGTCAACAAGAAGGCCAAATTTGTAGGTTGTGGAAGTAATCAAAAATCTGAGCAGAAAAGTAAAACAGATTATAGGAGTTACATGGAGTTAGTCACTCTGTTTTTGAGAAATATTTAGCTGAATAAATTTGTCAAAAGCTATTTATTGAAGGCTCTGAGTAAGATTTACAGTTGAACTTGATGAGGATGAAAACAGCGTGACTAAAGCCAGGGCAATCTAAGGCACAGTTCAGAGGCAAGGGTAGTACCTTTTGTTATATAGAACTGACGTAGACCGTATTGATATGATTGGAAAATAAACAGTCTTTCAAATACAGAAGTCCCTCTTTGCATCCGATACAAATACAACACAATCCACATTTTGGAGTAAGTAAGGACATGGTGTCTGAGAGACAGAAAACAGTGGAAAAGACATGGGTTTAGACAATACCTTAGCAGAGAAAGCGTTATCATTACATACAAAAAAGGAAAGACGACAGATGTCTGGATGATATACATAAAGCCTTGGAAGGAGGAGGAGGAGGAAGACAGCTGAAATGGTTCAGAAGGGTTCTCAAAACAGAATATACACACTATCATTATCTTCCATATAAGACCCAGAATTGAAAATAACTGAGGATGAAAACAAGACCGGTGCTAAACTATAATGTCTCTCTCCAGCCTGCGTACAGATGTCTCTGGAAGCTGAGGATTTGACTCTTCCATCCAGAAAATGTTATTTCCAAAGAACATTCTCTCCCTGCTGTGGCACACTATCACAGACAGGTTAGTGCTGATTTGGTTGTCTGGTGTTGTGATGAACATCTCTGGAAATACAGTCTTCCAAGAAGTAATATAAAACCTAGCTTCTGTCTACATGTTAATATGCTGTTTTTATTAACCCATTATTCAGGAAATTCAGTTGTATTGCACAAACTACTTGTGTCTCTTCTATATATTTTAGTAATCATAGCCAGAAGTAAAGCTCTGAATTTCATCCTGAAAGGAGGAAACAGAGAAAGCATGTCAGGAGGAAATGGTCACACCTGTTCAGCAATGCCTGACTGATAAAATGGTGCGAACACATTTGTAAATGAGCTAAAACGCCTGAAGGATTTCACATTGTGGTTACATTTATGCTTCCTTGTCCATTCTGGCAAAGTAACAGCCTCTCAAGTTTCTAAAAGACTACCAAAAAAGAGGCAGGAAGCATATACAGCAGGTACAGCTTCATACTCCTTCCCCGTTGGAATACGTTAAATCACTTGAGCCTTTTCCATTCTCCATTCCTTATCTCCTTCCACATAGCCATCTTGCTGTTCCCAGGTCTGTTCTTTTATCTGGCCATGATTGTGGAATGGATTTATACCTTGTTGTACATGTAAATACGCAGACTAATCTGCAAGTCAAGGAGGGTGGACATTTTTCTGCTGTTTATTGGATGGGGAGAGAAGCAATAGATTCTATAAACAATTTTGAAGGACTATAAATAGTCCCTGCTTCTGTTCTGTGTGACAGAACTCAAGTCAGCAAGAACCAGTTAGCCTTATGTCTTCCACCTCTTCTCTCTTTGAGAGAAAGAAATCTACAAGCAATTTGCTACTTAAAAGCAGGAAAGGACATAAAGACCACGATGCTCTCCCAGATGATGAGGGCTGAATTCATAGCATCACTCTTTAGCAACAATGGTTATTAATACTACCTCAATTATGCCTGATGATGATGATGTAATTAACATAAAGATCCATTATCTTTTATTGATGTTAAGTGTATGTTGATTATAAATGGGACAGGATGTATTTGCTTGAGCTTCACTCTTCAAGGAAGGTTGTGAAATCAGAGTCCAATCCTGCACTGAGAATAAAACCTTTACCTTTTATAATTGTAATAGTATCCAGATGTTCTTCTGTAACATGGATGCAGGTGGTGAAAGCAGTAAACTGGTACTGAGCAGATGTGCTCTTAGCACAGGTGGGACTTGCTCCCAGTGCTACAGTGAATTTTGTACTCACTGACCTAACAAAAGAAGAGTCCAGAAGATATAAAAGTGCTGTAAAAAGGTGATGTAAAAATGCAGAAAAATGTTTCAATTTTGGTGGGATGCCTCAATTGTTGTGATTTTAGAAAACCTAGCAAGTAAAAAAACCAAAGCACTACTTTTCAAAAGTGAAACTACAAAAATCCAAAGAGGCCAGGTAACTCAAGGCACTGATAAAAAGCTTAGGGGAACTGAGCGTGCTCAGGTACAGAAACCCTGGAGACCATAGCTCTCCATACTCTGTGGGATGTGTGTAATTGCATCAGTTGAAGGTTGTTTCTCCCTCGTGCCACCACATAATCACTACTGCTCTATTTTGATTGCATATTAATTATCTAACTGACATTTCAAAATTAGGTTTTCTTTGTTGTCCTATTGTGGTGGATTAGGAACTGATTTGACTTTGTCAGCAAGCTGGGCCAACCAGCCTGATTCCTATTAATTTTTCAGGCTGAATCTAAGTAAATCTAGCAAGTCTTCATTGTAGTGTAGGACAGTCTTTTTCTGAAAGTTTACATAAAAGCTGGGCACTGCTTGTGCTCCTCTGTCATTATGCAGTACCTACTCCCAGAATACTCGCAACCAGTCAGGATCTACCTGCGCTAGGTCTCAAACCTGTGCAGGATGACCTGTGCCCCAAAAGAGCATACACTGAAAAACAGTCAACTGGATATGGAGAGACAGGATGCACACGGCAACAGCACAATAATCTCAACAGCACCCCTACGGGTTACCTACTGGCATGCTTTCTGTAGATACGTTAGCAAGGCAAAGAATTAGAGAAGGAGCAAAAGGGAAGGAATGAGACAGCATTGTGGAGTACCTGCCAAGTGTAGGAGGCAAGATCAGAGTATGCTCAACAGATCATGTTAGTAGGGATCTAGGTACTAGAGACAGAATTTGACCTCTGGATGACAAAAGGCAAGGCTGTGAGAAACTTTGAAAGTAAAATTTGAGGTAGTTAGAAAGTAAAAACCACTTGAAGGATGACCTGAGGATAAGAAAAGAGCCCTTCAGTGGTACTGTGAGTGGAGCTGATGTATGTAAGACCATGGGGGTCAGAAACAGAAGAAAGAAAACACTGCGTAGTAAATTAGCATGCTGTACCAATATAGTGGCTTTGGCTTGCAGATCCCTCCCAGTAAACTGCAATAGTTTGCTTACCTATGTGCGGGTTTATTTTGGGTTAGTTTTCATTATCTCCAAGTCATTATTTATACTAGATGCTCAGCAACACCACCCAAAGTAGGTGCTTTACGGACAAATAATAAAGAGCCTGGTTCCTATCCTGGAGAGCTTGCAGTCTAGACAAAAACATCTCTGGTATTCCTAATCGTATCAAGCTGAATCTAGCTGTTCACATTTGGATCCCAGATGAGAATAAGATCTTTGAGACATACCCCATGACTACTTCCCCTCTGTGCATTGAGTAATCAAGTTATAAACCATACCAGGATGGGCTTGGCAATTAAGCATTCTCTAGCTCATCTGAAAAGATTGCTACGGTAGCAATTTCTATACCAGCTCTATTCTTGGTCAAATTTCTTCTACTCTTCATTATTTAGAAGCAATCATTATTTATCTTCTCTTTAACCATACAAGGTGGTTTTCTTGATAGCAGTAGTAGTACGTAGTTCAAGACTACTGCTATGTAAGAAAAATGTTATGGCTCTGGTATGTCTGGGTGAAAGAGATAAAGATGCCACATACCTAAACTGTAATATTAATTCCATGTACAAAAGAGAAGCTTTATGATAGCCTACTGGAAGGAAAAAAAAAAAAAAAACATAATGCCTAGTTAAGTGACATGCAAACATTGTGGGGAAATTCACAGGACAACGCTGTCCATCCAGACTCCAGTTGCACAATTGCTTTGACTCTGGTAGGTCCTAATAGCTTGACAGTAGCAAGGATATATCTACAGTGGCTGCAGTGGCTTCAGGTACTGTGGCATTACATCATCTGAACATCAGGGGTGAAAAAAATTAATACCTTCAAGTTTGAAAGACCACCATGTTTACCTTTTCCAGTGTATCCACCTTTGCCATAAGCACAAGGCATGTTTCATGGAATCAAATTTCTTCTGCATTTCCATAGGAAGTCAATTTATCATACTGAGAGAGCTAAATGTCAGTCTGAAGTTACTGGTCATAAAATATCATATACTTATTTGCAGTTTCAAACTTTTCCTGCCACCAGAAGTCAGCTTCACAAAAGGAAAGCCCATGCAGATGTGAACAGTTCTGTTGTTGTTGCTGTTTTTAAAGCCTATTATGGATTAAGTGGGAGGACAAGTAAGGAAAACAGTTTGGAGTTCCAGAGAAGGGAGGCAATCCAAAAAGGAACAAGCTACCAGTAAAAGGCAATAATCGCTCTGCTTTGAGATCCGTGGATGGACAGAACTGTGTGCAGCTAAGTTAAGTACTATTAAGGACAGGAGAAGAGGAAATGACTGTTTTGTAGAAGACTCCCACCTGTTCTAAGCATCAACAAATTTACCCTCCCAAAAGAAGCAGTCACTGAAGAAGGCAAGAACATTTTCTGCATGTTCCTTTGTAGGCAGTAGAGTTGATGTAGTCTAGACGTATGTCACACATCACTGAAGAAAATGGATATTGAAGATTCAGTTTACTGATATGTAATAGCACATAAATTTGTGATAGAAGTGAGCCAGCAGCAGCAATGCACTGATTAGCGAGAACATAAACACAACTGATGTATCATGAAAATAAAGGAGGGTCCGATCTCAAATTCTTCCATAGCAAGAGCTAACTACAGTACCTGAGAAGTCACTGAAGTTCTAGCTCAGACAATCAGTTTCCAGCAGTATAAGTACCTAGGTCCTAACTGTGTGAGAGGCTACAGCTAACAAGTTTAGTCACGTTTTGGTATTTCCACCTGTAAGGCAGTCGCAGAGGGCAGCAGCGCATAGAAATCTTGCAGTAGTGGTTATCTGTGGATTAGTAAAGATACAAAGAGTTCCAAAACAGATTTGGTTTAATTTGGAACAATGAACTGCTACAGTGTACAACATGAGACAGTCTGATTCAAGAATGTTGGGAGTCACAGTTGGCATTAGTGAAGCAAGACAGAGTATTTTCCATAACAAAACCATGCATATGGCATAGCATATTTACCGGATTATTTTCATCATGGCTTTGTTGAAATACAGGATATTTACTTAAAATATTTATCACAAATACCCTCCAAATCCTTTTTTTTTTTTTAACTAAAGCTATATCTGAGCACTGTAAATCAATTTTTTTCCACACTAAGTAAAATCTCAGCAGTAAGAACAATTCACCTCTTATTCCACTGATTTTTTGAGTGTAAGTTTCAGTTCAGTGCAAACATAGACTTTATAATATGAGGGAAACTGACAGAATGATGACAATGCAACTTTACCTGTGTGCTGACGCTAAAGGAAAATTACAGTATTTCTTATCCTTGCTACTGTGTTGACATTGACTATCAGCCTAAAAAAAGATCTAAAAGTAGTATACGTACACACTGAGCCTGCTTTTTCTATGGAGATGGAGAAAAATCACCTAAAGGATATGAATGTTTCTGGAATGTTATGAGCTTGAATATTGCCTCATTTCACATCTGCATTCCTGAATGATTTTTGTTGTGGTTTTGCTTCATAGCCAAAGCTTCAGGTATTGCCTACTACATTCTGAGAAGGATGACACCTTTGTGTCATTGCACCTGCTGTAAATTTTGCTTTTATTGTTTGGGGGTAAGGGACTGTTTTTAAAACTTAGTTGGCTCCATGTCAACAATACCCAATGAAACCTTAGAGAAATGTAAGAAAGACACTAAGAAAAAGATCAGTGAAAGTGGAGAATACCTAAAGGGATGCTGTTTGGATACATGCACTTCCTCCAGTTGTCCCACCTCTGGCTCTTTACTGTTGCCACCCATCCCTCTTCTTATCATTTATCTTTCACATGGGTATTTTTCACTTACAGCTGCTGCTCCTCCCATACAAGGTACATTAATAAAATGGAATTGCTAAATCCCTGCTCTCTTCTGACTGATACACATTTTGCAGAACCTAAACAGGTGGAGTTTTAAGCTCTATCTTCTGGATTATATGTGGTTGGGAGACGAGGGAATAAGGGGGAAGTCACCCTAATTTACTCTTTAGTTATTGTACATGGAAGAATCTAGGGAAACAAAATGGTGTCTAAGAGCTGAGATCCATTGTGCCCTGTGCAGCTATTACTGAGCGAAGGTCACGGTATCGGATAGCACCACATAACCACATTCCTCAATATTGTAAGAATGGCTGATATAAATGGCAATATTTTTCAGTATATCTTTATTTAAGCAGTTTACACAAGGGATAAGTTTGGTCAAAAGTGAATTAGCACTCCTTAGAGCAACTTTTGAAATAAAAACCCTTTCACGGGGGTAATTACTTTATACCAAACTGAAATGTAATTGAGATTTAAGCTTCTCTCAGGAGAATGCAGAAACTAACGTAGTCAAATCATTAATAATCAAATGTTTTCCTTACAACATACATGAGATTTTAATTTAAAGAAGAATGAATGTTTTAATATGTACCCTATCATGCCATTTGATGCTTGTACTATTTGACACCTCTATGATTTTTCATAAAAGAAAGAAGCACAATGTTACTGAGAATCACAATGCTATTTAAACCTTATAGAAAAATGTCACTGGACAGCACAGACACAGCAGTGTTTCTAATCTGTTGGGAATGCCTCTTCTGCCAGCCAATCTCACCTCACTGACAGACTGGACCTCTCCTTGGGGCCTTTTCCCGGTAGCTTCTCCAGAGATCCTGGACTGCTCCTCTTCCCTCCAGTGGGGCATGGACCACAGATTACAGCTGTCCTCTTGCCAGCATCACCTTACCCCACCTCTGAGCCCTCGGCAGGAAGAGCAATGCATGGTATCTGCAGAGGTCAGGGAGAAGGGAACTGAGTCCCCTTCTCACTTCTACCTTCTTTCCATTGCCAGAGCACAGAGGCCATGAAAGGTCTGGGAAGAGAGGCAGCCGGGACACAGTGGGGCCTGGTCTTGCTGAGCAGGACCGCGGCTGTCACATGCAGTGTGGCACCTGGCTGGGCACAGAGTAACTGTCACAGAATCAGCACCTAACCACTATGATTTTTATTGGATTCTGCTTCTATTAGGAGTCACTACCTTATCCTATCACTCTCTTTCAGCAATTATTTACGTGCTGATATTTAAAAGACAATGCTAGTAATTTGCTGCTAAGAGAAATTATTTCCAGGAAGGTGGCACTGACATGGAGCACAAAGCTCGCTCAGTGGGAGAGACGTCAAGCTGACATGTTGCATTGCTAATATACTTGTATTTCCATTGTCCGTGTTTTTAAGCAGAATAATAAAGCTTGTACATAGCATGAGAGGGAGAATTCTGCACAGACAATGTCTTTCTCAAGTTAATAAAAGCTTTTATTTGCACTGAAAATAAAAACATTGGAGTACTTTGTAAAAGACCCATTTTATTGACCTTTTCAGCTAAAAGGGTATTTAAGAACCTATTTTAAAGGTAATCCCTAGTTCCAGAGAGCACCTTAACCTTATGTAAAATACACTTTACAAAAATGCTGAGGTGCTTCTGCTTAGCAACACGCTGCTTTCTTGGAAGGGAGTTAAAATTCGTTAGGCATAACTGAACTATAGCTCTAATACACCGTTTTTATATCATGGCCTAATTCATTACTATTATGTGCAAAAACAGTATTAGAGCTTTCATATGAAGAGTTTTGGAATACTTATTAGAGCCAGAAACATTGCATCCTAGAGATTTCTGCAGAGAGCACATTTGCTGTAGGCACAAGTGATAAAGCTATTACCAACAGCCAAGTTTCTTTCCAGCTTTTCATTTTTGAGTAATTTCTGCAATGAAGACAGAAGTGTAATAGACATGAAGGAATGTGGCAATCCATTTGTTTCATTTCTATGAAATTATTGCTGATTGCAGGTTTAGAGGATGTGTGGGGGAAGTTTGCTGATTTATTTCAGTTTGGTCAGGAATGCTTTTTTAAAACACCTTTAACCTTTTTCTTCCAAACAGTTAATTTGGGTCACTACTTTTGCACTGAAGCTTTGATTGTTAGAGGAAATACTTCTGCATACTTTAGCTCTGCTGTAAGAGAGGCAATATGTTGTGGGCCATATGCCAACAGATTTTAACCACAAACTTAGGGAAAGGAGACAGATTAGATTGTGGTGGTCTTATAATCAGAGTTTCTTAGTATTCTTTTCTGGCTAAGAGCAAGTATTCACCACTAAAAGTGGTTCTATGACACACAGATGGTGTATCCATAGAAATAGGGCAAACTAAACCTCCCTCAGCTGCATTTCTCTATCCTCTGTTAAGTGTTCTATAATAACTTTATTACAAAAGAAGAACTACTTTAAGGTTTTCAGTTAAATAATATACTTTAAGATCTTCAGTGAGTTCTGAACTTTTTCCCCATCTATTTACATGCAAGAATCTTATCCAAGAGGAAGGTAATGAACAAAGCCTTGGATGCATATGAGGATGAGGAAAAGCCTAGCTTCTATTCAAACTTTTACAAACACTGTTCCTTTTAAAAGCTAGTGGTCAAGGAACAAAGAGGAACAAGATCTATTTGGTCACAGCATCTGTCTGCCCGCCACTAAAGGCTTGTCTCCAGTAGCAAACTTTCCAGTTTTTTAGGCAATCCAGCTTTATACACCTAAGATAAATAGATCAAATAGATCTTCCACCAGCTCTCCAGGGAAGCTATTCAACAGTTTAATAAATCTCAGTGATACTTTCCTGATACACTGGTTAAACTTTTCTCTTTCTTAAAGATTTCCCTTTCTGTGAAAAAGTCAACAGTTGTTTGTATTGCTCTTTTGCTGCGCATTCTTTTATTCAAATTCCATCCCTTACTCCTTAGCAGCTGCTGGTCCCACAGCAGGATCACTTGATGTGGTGACTCACCCAGTTAGCATCCAGGCTGTCCAAATCTGAGTGTGTGTGAATGCCCTGGTCAAGAAAATGTATTAGCACAGTGGGTGTTCCAGGGAACTGTGCAGGAAGGGTGAGCCATGTACCCCATAGGTGGGAACTCAAGAGTTTTTAAAATACGTAGCAGACCAGCCAGATGCACAATTTCTGTGATACAACAGCTGGGGAGGGACATTCCTTTCCTATGTTGTGACACTGAGACACAGTTGTACTATAATATTTGGCTGCTTCCATATTCTGTCTTTATTTGAAATATGAACATAAAAATGAAAGCACAGTCTAGCTGTGTCAGACTGCTGTAGTCGAGAGGGCGAAATATGCTATTTCTTAGGAAATGCAACAGACAACAGGTAGATCATGAACCCACAAAAGCGCTGATTTAGAGAGAGGTAGTGTAAGTAACTGCTGACTTCTGTTATACGTCCTAATGGCTAAAACTTCTAAACTTTTTTTTTTTAAATACTTCAAATTTATAGAGACTTGATTTCGTAATTTTTAATTGCTTTGAGCATCTTAAATGAATGCAAGGAAGGAGTAGCAGAACAATCTAGGCTTTAATATAATTTGCTATAACAAAGAAAGTTTTAAGGGTTATATCTATGTGTCCCAAAGCCACGCTAGTGCAGAGCTGAGCCCATGCTACAAAGCTCCCAGTTAAGTCTGAAACAGATTTGCAGCACAGCAATCCATGCAGACTGCTTTTTCTCAGATCTGATCATCAGTTCAGTGCCTCTGCTTTGGACAAAACTGGAATTTGTTACTGAGAATCGAGTCTCAGGAACTTGCAGGAGGAATCTCTTTCTCCTAAGGAAGAATGAGTAAACAATGGGCACCCACACAAGACGTTACGTTCAGCTTCTGCTTCACATGCCCATAAGAAATGCAAGTAGGACTAACCAAGGAGGCAGCTTGCTGCCAGGGGGAAGGCAGGGAGGGAAATGCAGAGCTTTCAGGACAAGTAACTTAAATCAGCTTCCCACCTTTCAAAAACCATCAGGTCGCAATTTAAGTTTCTATGTGAAAAGTAGCTCCGTAATGCTGGAACATGAAAAAGGATAGTTGGAGAGCTTTGTCCTGCAAATTAAGTAACTTTCTACCCACTTCATAAGTCAAAGATTACTTCAGGATCAGAAGCTAACAGAAGGACAATTTCTCACCGCACTTACAGGGGCCTTAAGTATGAACTTCTGATAGCCACAGAACTTCTCTTTCCCCAGTAACTCCCATTCAGAAACCCTCATTTGACAGCACAAATATAAATAATACAGATGGTGCACAGATGTATTGTACCAATAAGAATAATACAAATGTAACTAAATATGAATAAATTGTCTTAAATTAATGAACATAGCTGCTAACCAAGTTAGTGTCTCCTCAAGAGGTACTACCATCACTAATGCACTTAGGTTGATTTTAAGTATAAGAAACTCAATTGAACACACTGGATCCAACAATTAAAGGAGTCCCCGGAGATCAGCTTTCCATATGATCAGACACATTGCTTCACATCTAGCTATCTCCATCCTATTCCTGTTTACTTCTGTCGAAAGTCACCCTTGCATACTCATAGATTCTCTTCAGGAGAGGAGGCATGAGGGACAGCCATCACAGCAAGGACTGAAGTGGTATTACTGGCCAGGTTTTGAAAAAGGTAGAGAATAAATCCAAATAGCTACCTACTAGCAAGATACTCTTCCATAATGAGAAATGATTTGAAACTGTAAGAGAAAACAGAATGGTATACATTGATAAAAGTGACAGGAGGAAGATAAAGTTGACTCTTGTAAATAGAAGTCAAACGAAAAACTTTCCCCAAGACACTAGAAGAGACTCTTGAAGTCTCTCGTCTATCATTAAAAAAAGAGAATATTCTTTCCTGTAAAACAGCGAAAGCAAAAAGAAGGGATTAAATGGTCCTTTTGTAAGAGAATGGTAAAACAGCACAGAATGACTGCACGGAATTAAGAGTAAACAAAAAAAAGAAAAAGAAACCTATGAAGAGTTGAAGAAGTGTTCAGGACACGGCACTGAATGATTAAGCAACTGACTAACAGGAGAAATCCAGTGCTGGTACGTGCAAGGACATGCTGAAGAGTTAAAACCAACCTTAATAATACATGGTAGTCAATAGGATCTGGATTAGATACTACTTCTCACCAAAGGGACCTCCCAGTCAGCATTTCCCAAGACCAGTTCATATTAACTCAACATTCAGTAAGAATTATAGGAAATGTGTTGTTAACAATTATCAGGAATAGAATTGAGGACAAAACAAGAAGCATCATTACATCTCAGAAAGTATTAGCTGTGCAGTCTAGATGGACAATGTTGAGAACATGCCATCTGTTAATTAGTTACACATACTATGATAGAAGTGCGTATTAATTTATTGTTAGGAAAATACCATATTATGGTGGAAAAAGAAATAATTGATCTGAACTGATAGAAATTACTGATGCTGGCAAAAATTTCACTTTTGACTGTTCTGACACTTTTTTTGTTGAGGTACAAAGCTATAACCTGTGGGAAACAAAACCCCGGCAAAGTGCTCTTTATCACTTTCACCCCAGACGAAAGTGACTGCATAAATGCATAGGTTTGCTAAGCCATTCAAGGGCAAGAAGTGATTAGGAAAAAAGTAATTCAATAGTTTCAAGGAGTAGTAGATTCACAATATAGTGTTCCAAAGCAGGACAATTTCAATCTCCATTTTAGTGAAAAAGTGAAGCATATTTGCAGTGTCATTGTATAATTCTTGCCTCCTTGTCTTCACTGAACATTAACTTTACTGAAGCACAGACACTTTCAAGTGTCAGCAGGAATGTGCTTTTCTGCAGTCATCATGATTTTGTGTCCCCTACCCCTAAAGCAAAGATATAAACATTTTCAGCTTCTTACTCCTTCCATCCCTTCCACAGATAATTTTTCCCCCGATAAAGTTTTACTGTGGACAATTGCTGCGGACAAATGGTGCCTTCCAGACCTCCTCAGAACACCAGCCTGAGTGTATTTTACTATCAGTGTTTAGCATATTGATTAACTTGTTTTTAGATAAAAGCTGTGAAGGAGAAGATGCTTCTCTCTCCTACCCCCCAGCAGGGATCTCAGCAGTTTCTCATCACCTCCAGACTTCATGCTGAATAGAGGTGTGGGGCCAAGTTGGCTGCACTTGGCATAGCCAGCAATGCAAGCTCACATCATCTCAGCTCTGCCCTCCAGGTACTTTATTTGTTTCTAGCAGGATAAACACCAGAAAGAAAAACCTTATGGGAAATGTTCTATACAACCCAGATATCTTATACTTTCTATCAGTTCATTGTTATTCAGCCATCCTATAGAGTTAACACTAACAATATTCTACCCGTAAACTGTTCACCAAAAATACATACAAAGCCTACAAGGAGAAATGAGGTTCAGCTTGTCATTCCCTAGTACCTGTGTTGGTTTTCAAGAGTCCTTTTTAGAAAAATAATTTTTACTCCTACTTTATCCTAATGTCTCTTCAGAAAGGAATGGGAACTTGAGGATTTGGAATATCATGCATGGATAATGACTTCATGGGCCTGGTTCCCAGTCTTCATCACGTTTACAGTTCTGGTCACCTGCTCCCCAAGACATTTGGAAGGATTATGCAACTTAGCAGCCTTATGAACATGCAGGATTTCACATCCTTCAGCAACAAACACTTTCAGCATTTTTAACATAAAACCTCCGAAATTATTTTTCTCTGGGGAAAAGCCTCTACGTTGTCAGTCACACGAATCTTTGAAACAGTTTGGTAGAGCCATTTATTAGACACATACCATTTGAGGTCAAAGAGCATGCAGGTATTCATACAGCTGCTGCTGAATTTCAAGACAGCTTTGAAACACTTTCCACGCTGACAGAACTGTGGTGCATCTGCCCTGTAATAGCAAGGCATGACTGCGGTCCACAGTAACTTGCCAAGACCAGCTTTCATCAGACAAGTCTGGCACAAAAGCAGTGAAACTATGAGAAAACAGACCATCGGCTTGACACCAGGTGAGGGCCCAGAGCATTAGGCAGGCTTTCACAGGCCTTGCAGAAATTTTCCTGGAGCTTCAGTCCACACTATTGGCTATGATGGGTTGCATGACAGACTGAGAAGCAGGGCCATGAAACTAGAAATGGTTACCCAAGCATGACATTCCAAATCCTGGACTTCTCATTCCTTTCTGAAGAGACTGCAGTGACAGGAAGACCTACTAGAAAACAGATTACAGGAGCTGCTGCACATCACGGCACTGTGAGAGCTCTCCCGCTGGCAGGAGTATTCCTCATGGTTAGCAGCAAAGCAGACTGTGCTTCAGAACCCTGCTCTTCGGTCCTTCCCTGACACTCTCTCCTGAGGTATGGTAGTGCACTTTCAAATTGGATTAAAAGAAGCAACAAAGCAAACACAAGTTGGCTCCCTTGATTCAAAGCTTGGTGTTTGTTTCATAAGAGGATGTAAAACTAGAAGCACAATGTGTTCTCTTTAAAAGCTAGAATGCAACTGAGCAGCACTTTCTGACAAATTCAGGTACCATGTGGACAGGGCCATGAAGTATGTGATGCATATCCATATGGTCTAACACTTACAATTCTTCTCATGAAAGTGACTTTTTTTTTTTTAAATGTCATGGGAATGATGAAGAATAGTTGTAATCTCAGGGTTGACAACTTCTCTTCAGTGTCATGCTGCTTTTAAGTTAACATTTTTAGAAGAAATGCAGGCATAGCCATGTCCTCAGCAAGCACATGAAAGGATATCACCAGAGAACCAGAAGTTCTCTAACTAAACATATGGTTCAGAAGCTGGCCATTTGCTAGCAAGCATATGTAACATTTGTTTAACTTCTCATGCTACTGAGATGACTGACAATTAGCTTATTTGCCCTGTTTTTCCATGTATTAATAGCTCAACAAATAAGCAATCCTTTACCGAAGATAAAAAAAAAAAAATCCTAAATGCATAAAAGTTTGTTGAACACCAATGATCAGAAACTGCTAATTTGAGAGGCATCCTATCAAAACGGGGCATGTTTTGTTTATAGGTGCTTGAAAGGTACATGCCCAGGAAGAGCTGTTTTGGAATACAGCCCACATTTTTCTTCGGCTTATTGCATCTGGTGTCACAATGAAAATACAGAAAATGGACTCCATACCCACCATCCAAAATGTGCTCGAGCAACATCTGAAAATGTCATACAAACATCCTCACATCACCTAATAAAAAAGTTAAAACCAAATGTAGTAGGTCTTTTTCTGGTAGTCTGACATTCTTTTAATCCAAGTTAACCACTGAAACACACTGTTATGAAATTGTTTCCCTTTCCTACTTTATATTCATGCAAAATCGGTATTTTTTCTAGTGTAGAGCTGAAGATTAATCTGCTAGAAATTTTTCATTTGCCTGTAACAGTGCAAGCTCTCTGATGTAGCAGTGGTTGCTTACTAATATTGCATGCTTTAAAGGAAAAATAAATCTATGTAAACTGCAGCTGGCATGCACTATCCAACCTGCTACAGGCAAAACAGCAGTGTTTAAATTTTGCTTGTGTATCTGCACCTGCATAAATTCTACCCATATACATGCTAAGTGCTTTTTATGAAACTTCTGTTTTTCTTTTGAATTCTGTGTATGATCCTACTCATATCTGTCTGTCTGCAAAGAATTCTCATGTTATTAATCAGAGGTTGCATCAGGGTCTTTGTACTGTGAGCAGGTTTTGCATGCACCAGTGTCTGTGGAAAGCATTCTGCCTTTGGACCTGCCAGTATTCTGTTAAACTACAATAACTTTTAATCAAAAATATCATGTGAGGAAAACAATTCATATGGCTTCTAAGTGGAATGTATGGGTTATCTCCAAGCATTTCAAATATACTGAGAAGTAACACCAGTGAAACTCCTCCACTACTAAAGATGCTTTGATCAAATTTTTGTGAATTATACATTTTCTGCAAAGTCAGTACCATTAAAGACATTTTAGAAGAGTCACTTAAGAACTGAAGCACAGAAAGCCGTAATTGCCTCTGGAAGGCCTGATCATGGCTCATCTCAACTGCTGTAAAATGGTAAGGAAATGTAGAATTACTTGACATTCTTCCTGGTCACTTGGAAAGGTTTTAAAGGGCATATATAAAGATAAGTTTAAGAAGTGACTGAAAAACATTAAAAAAATACTTCAAATGAATTTTGAAAATTTCAAAACAATTTTGATGTCAAAATAATTTTTCAGTTACTTATAATCAATCATTCATTTCAAATGGGTTTTAAAATTATTCTACATTTGGTTTTCATACTTCTATTTCTTTCTGTTTTCCCTTGTAAAAAAAAAAAGAAAAGCAGGGAGGACAAAATGTGGAAAATAATTTTGTCTATTGGTATTGCTTTACAGAAGAGAAAATACACACGTGCAATTCATATGAGTGAGGGGCTGGGAGTACGTCGCATCTGTCCCAACAGTTACATTTTATACATACATCTATTTGAGTATCGAAAATTTCTTGTACTTCTTTCAACCTTTAAGATTCAGATAAGCTATGCAGATAACTATTCTATTTGACGAATCTGTTTGTCTGGAGGCTGAACCTTAACCTGGTACCCACCAGCCAAAAATCGAAGTTCTGCCTAGGTCTGTTTGATCAGCAGCATAATCAGGGTGCAGCACTTTGTGAAGGCAGTGGCTTGCAGTTTAGCTAGCATCATACACAGCTGCCTTGACTTGCTCAGTCCATGTAAGCAGGTACCCATTTTTGTCTGGTTTGGGAGAATCAGCTTTAGGAACAGCCTAACTCAAGATCCAAACAACCTGATCCTTTCTGCAGCCTTATGCAATTTACCTTCCAACACATGTACAGAATTTAAATGTAATTCTTGCTTTCTTGGGTGCCCACTTGCAACTTTAATATTTCTTGAGGAATTTTTATTCCCAAAGTAACTCATAATGACATCTCACTTCCTATTAGAAAGCAAGTAAAGCTAAATGGGGACAACTGTGAGAAATGAGACGTGAGCAATGCTGTGTCACTGCAAAGAGAAATTGTTTGCTGAGTAGTGCTTACACACAGCAAACCCTTCATAGAAAAGCTCCTCATAAGTCTTCAAGCATTTGAATTGCCCCAGCAACACTGCTTTGTCTGTCATGAGGTTTTTGTTTATGAGCAACTCCACAATGCATTTTCTGAGGTGCCAAAAGAAAATAATGTTAAAACTGTCTTTCCTATCCATAATTTAGACCTGATCTTCCAAAGTCTTTCTCAGATATATACAAAACAGAATGTATTCTGTCCAGACAGACACTTGTCAGTGGGGATAACTGTAAGCAGAGGATCTCTGATCCTTTATTAAAGTTCTCTGATTCAATATGAGAGACCATAAGTACTATGCATTTAAATTTCCTCCATGCTTCCTATTAAAAAAAATAAAAAATATTAAAAAGTTCTGAAGGACAGATGCTCTTCTTTCACTGTATTGAAAGATTCTGCCATTAGACAGGTCTAGTTGTCGGGAAGAAACTGCAGAACCCAGCTCATGTATTACAGTCTAAGCCATTTGTTTTGTTAACTATCTGTCAATGTTGCAAAGTGATAATCTGGCTGAGTACACAGATTCACAGCCTTCTTGAATAAACACTGTACTTCCCCACCCTGAACTTCTAAAGACACAGTTCAAAAGAAACAGGCAAGTTCACTTTCATATGCTGAAAGAGGCAGTAATTAACAACCCTTAGTTAAACAGAAAGAGGCTCATTCCTGACTTGTCAGTTTACTCATCAATATATTGTAGTAACTACATCATTGAACTGATGAACCTGTCCATAATGCTAAGTCTGAAACTCAGAATTATAATAGAAGCTGTTTTTTTTAAATGGGATGCACTATAAAATAATTTCACTATTCACATCAGTATTTTCCAAAATGTTATTCAAAAAATGGAAAGGAATACATGCATGCCAAGTAGATCAGTATCATAATTACTAGTGGAGAACACAAAAGATAAACTCAGTCTTCATTTTATGTGGTATTGTAGCTCATTTACTAAACCAAACAGCAAAGACTTCCCCTCATTAATGGGTGTTGCAAAAGCAACAGTATAATGTTTTTGCTTCTTCAAATTTGAGCACAAAGGTAACAAGTGTGCAGCAAGTCTTCCAGTGTTCTAAGGGTAGACCACTGGGAACTATGATAACTTCAGAATGCTTTGTTTTGTAAGCAGTCATGTTTTCTCTGCGCTTGCTCAAAAGGTGATACAAATTATTCCCAAAGTGGTTTTTGAGGTTTAGTATCTACTGGAATGTTTAGTCACCATTGGAGAAGATCTTACAATTCTGTCAAAGCAGACAAATTCAATGCTGCAGCAGTCATGTTGCTGTTAGCTACTGCGAACAAGACAGCACTTCTGGAATGCAGTGACACCCTTTATCAGAGGAAACGGCAGATTCAGGAAAGATGGACAAGATTTCAAGCCTGTATGTCAATCTGTTGAGGGGTAATCTGGCTGCCTCACTAATATATTTCAAGAGAGTGCTAGTGTAACTAAAAACCTTTTAGCTACGGAAAAGATGAGTCAATAAAATTGCTATTTTACCAAATACGTGTCCAAGGCAAATCTATAAAGTAAGAAAGTTTTCATTTATCAACAGAGACTGTGAATTGCTTAGGTGTTCAGGCTTCTTATTTGTCTGATGTGCTGCACTTCCAGTACTCAAACTACGTTTTCCGTTTGATTAACCCTTTGTCCCATTCACTCATTTTTTCTGTGTATCTTAAGTGGCTTTTGTGTTCTAGAGAGGCTGTTTTTGCATCTTCTTGGCATGAATGGCATTCCTCACGCAGTCCTTCGGGAGGCAGAACTCTAGACAATGACATTGCTTGCTGCCTTCAGAGGGGCAAGGCAACTGTGGAAATGCAGTTTGACGTTTCAGATTGAGAACACTAGTTTTACTGAAGTGGCCTTGAGAGGCATTTTATATCTGATTGCACAGACATGGTGAACAGGATGAGAGTTCAAGGGTGCAAAAAGTCAACCTGAGTGCTGCTAATCCAGTGCCAAGAGATACAGAAGTCAGCAGTCTTGTTCTGGCTGCAGCCAATTCAAGTGAAGAGGTTACTGGTCCCAGCTGCTTCCCAGCATATCAAAGATCACTGCCCTGTCAGATCTGCTGACATCACAGCTCCACTAATTGCTTACCAATCTAGTTCAATCAAAATGACTAAGCTAGCTTGAACACTTCAAAAATATCACTTTTTTCTTCTTTGATAGTCTAGAGAGCATTTGTACAAGAAGTTATTGAGGCAGATCTGTAGGGAGCAGAGTGGGAAAAGAAACAGGAGAGAGCCCCTGGGCAGTAACCTGTTCACCCTGCAAAGCTGCAATCAGAACAGAATGTGTGACTTTATTGTATCTTCACATGATGGTTCCCCAGACAGTACTAAGCATTGCTTCCTTTGTCCGTAGAAACAATGGCATGCGCAACGCCACATGAAAAAGTTATTTGCAGAAGTTACTTGACAGCATTGTATTAATCTGACAGAGTTGGGGGTAGTAATTAAATTGTGGGAGCAACAGAAAAGCACAGTGTACACAATGTATATCATGAAGAAAGTGGATATGACAGACCATCCAGTGGAAGGTCAAATTGTAACAGACATCAAAGATCACCAGAGGGACTGTAAATGGAGATTCTCCAGAGAGAACCAAGTTGGCATGCAGCTGGCCACAGCTGCCAGTCCCTAAGAGAAGAGTCAGGTGCAAGACTGCAAAGCTGGTATGTCCTCAGGGGAGATGGACTTGTTCTAACCAGAGCGTTCACCACAGGAATGCTTGGGTCAGTGCCACCCCTGTCTGAGCATGTGGACCAGAAGGAAGATGCGGACAGAAGGAAGAGTACTCATGAAACGTGCAGTCTCTTGTTTTTAAAGAAACGTGGGAATAAACAAACTGCAAAGCCCGAACAAGAAAGCTGAAGAAGCACGGGGCAAGCAATTATAATTTCTTTCCAGTGCAACGGTTGGATAAGCTCAACAGTTCAACAGGTACTGAAGATCCTTTATCGTTAGCACTGCAGAAGCGATGTCACACACCCACACGGCAAGGAATAACTGATCTAGAAAGGGGCAGTGCTGTCATTCTGCCAAATTTTTTGTTTTGCAGCTATAAGTTTGAGCTGACCCCAGAATATGTTTCTCTGTATGGTCATCACTGTGAACTAAAACCTGAAAGCCCCGAAGACAGCCTGCTGGGCAGTGCAGGAGAGGCCCACTGGAGTGTAGGAGAGGCATCAGATGGCACCAGAGCCTTTATGGGATCGTCCGGGCCAGCACAACCTATAGCAGCCTGGAATACAAGATGCTCCGTATCCCCCGTCAGCCTCCAGCTGATTACAGAACCCAGGAAAATGACTGCTTCGAGCACACACAACCCTCCCCTTTCTCCCACTTTCTTTTTTTCCTCCAGTCCTCACTAGTCATTTGCTTTGAAAACTAACAAATATAATATCTTTTTCTTTTAAATTAAAAACAGACTACAGCAGCACAATCGAGTTAGAAATAAATCACAGCTTATTCTCTGATTCTGGTCATACAATCCCTCTGCAGGATACTGAGCTACACAATAGCCTCAACCCACAAAAAATAACTTACAGGCATTACATCATCTGATCAGACCCAAAGGCAACAGCGTTGTTACCTAACAACCTCAGGCAGCTGATTAGCCACTTTTTGTAGGGTGTCAATTACACCACACCCTGCTTGTTCATAACTGTGTTGTTGACAGCAGAACACAGCAAGAGAAAAGCATACCACCCCCCACATACACACCACATGTACACACAGTAATGCTACTGCCAGAATGTGCTTAATTTGTCATGAACTCAGCTAGGAGCACTTAGAAACATTCAGTAAATAAATAAGCAAGCACAGCAACATAATGGCACATCTGGGCTTGTTCTGAGACTGTATAGCAAAATTTTAAATTTCTTCAAGTTGTGTCACGTGTCTGGGGAAGCAGAGGGTTTTAGGAGGAGCAATGAAGACCTTTATGGAGGGAGTCATTCACCCTTGGCAATGTCACTTTGAGATTCAAGAATTTTACAGTGAAAGAGGGTCTTTTCTTACCAACCAACCAACCACAACAACAAATAAAAAAAATCCCCCACACCAAAACCAAATGAAAAAACCCAAACTCTTCTCACTTGTTTTATTCGCTTTCCCTCATGTTCTTTCTGCACATCTTTAAGGTACATTTCATTGTTATGTATATTACTGGTGCTGAGGAATTTCAAGTGATCTTTTCAGCTTGGCACTGAACTGATAATGCATACTTTCCTTCTAACCTCTCCTTTCCATGTGCCTGCTGGAAATTGTTTTTCATTGTTCATAAATCCAAGGCTTGTTTACACTGGAATACAGGAAAAGCTAAAGGAGAATGCTAGTGTGTAAGCCACAGTGGCTTTTTTTGGCTTTTGCTGTGAAGTGATAAATGATTCTCGGTCCCCCATGGGTTAGAGGGCACCAAACTTCAAATAACTACAACATCCGATAACAAAGTTTTTCTCCATCATTTGCAATCAAAACACCAAGAACACAGCCCTCTGGACCTCTCATCCTTCATGTTCAATTGTAAATCCTGATTAAATAGCTTGCAGGTGTCAGGATTAGAGTATATTCATTGGGAGCCTAAACACAGCACCAGCTGGGTTCCTCATTTGCCAGTTGTAGTTGCTTCTTTGTTTTGAAACTGTTTACAGTACAACTAAAAATACTCCTTTGGGTAGAGACAGAGTTAAATAACAAGCAGGATGAGTAAGAGAACAGCTGTAGATATTTTTCTGTGTTTAACATACCTGCCTTGTTGATTTATAGTAAGCCCTCCATATAATGTACATTCTGTGTAATCCAAAACATTTAACCTTTCGAGCCAGGGCCATGATAAAGCTATCAAACACAGGAAAGGGTCTTGACAAGCCTTGTATTACCAGCCTTTTTCTCAAAGGAAAAGTGAAATATAGGTTCACCTCACTTTTAGAATATAACAACAAGCAGTATTATGCCTTATCAGTTGCTACCAACTAAACTATATGCCAGACATCTACATAAATAGCAGCGGGGAGATGGAGAAGAAAATGCATGGTTTTGGCAAGTTCTCAAAATCTTACTCCAGTGAGTGTCTGCTTGGTTCAAGCGTGGCTTCCTTGAAGGGATGAGAATTTCTGCTCTTCTCTCAGAAACAGAACCAAAGTTAGTGCTTAAAGAACAGTGAGGCCATTTTCACAATTAATCCTTTGCACAAGTGAGCAGCATCTGCAAGCAGGATGCAGGACCGTCAGTTTCAATTTAAATCCCTTTTATTATTGTTTTATTGGTAAAACATCGATCTACAGTACTGCAAGAGTACTCCACTGCCAGTACCATTGCCTTAAGATATAACATCAGGATTGCAACACATTACCATCATTAAATAATTCCTACTGGTTTTGCTATTTTGTCCAAATCCATGCTCTCTCTGCAAGTAAGTTCTAGCTACTTAAAAATCCCTAAAGTTTTCAAATGGTTATTCATTTTGACTTCTTGTCACAAACCAAGTAATATGGAATAAATGTAAGGAGAAAGATGTGTGTAAAAGATATTACAACTTTCACTGTAAAAGACTAAATGGGAAAAGTCTGAAAACTTAAGTCTTTTTATTACACGCCACTGGAGCAAAAAAATATTTGAGAATTTCAGATAATCCATCCAAGATAAGCTTGAATGAAATATTGACTATTTTACACATCTGTATTTATGAGTGGGGAGGATCATGAGTAGACGTGGGCCGAACAGTCCCAAAGCAATTTGCACAGTAGTGAGGCACTCACCTCACTCTTGACTAATTGAACTCGTTTTTCCCTACATCAGTTCTCAGGAGAAATTCAAAGCAGACTACAGGGTCCATCTTTAACACTGAGATTTAAACAAATTTTCTTGCTATGCTGCTAGAGTTTTAAAGGCAAGCTCTTCCCAGTAAATAATATAGTGAAAAAGCATCAGCACTTAAGAGGATTCCACAGGGTTAATACCAGGTTTTAAAAGACTTCAAAATGGATTTTACCCAGTTCACATGTCAGGAGGCACAGCACGGAATCAATTTACAGCAGGAGCCAAAGATCACAAATTTTAGGGGAGCCTGGGGACTGATTCCCCCAATCGGTGCTGTGGGGTGCACAGATGAAAGAGCAAACTTGTTTTTTTTCTTTAATGGTGACAGCATATTCTGAAATTACGCACAGCAGGCAGGAGAAACCTGCATAGATTTCAAAAGATACTGCAGGTTTGTGTGCTGAAGCATACATTTAAGGTCCTAGTTAATGTGCTAGCCTTTCACCTCTGGAGGCCTGGGCTCAGATTTATCTAAAGGACAATTTGGGAGTTCTATCTTCTTAACCCTTATTGGCCATTAGTTCACATCATAGAAGTATAAATCAGTCATCAAGCTCTACTTTTACTATTCTGAAGTCAACCTGAAGAAATTCATCTAAACACCAGCCTAGTTCTGGGTTTCCACTGATTTAAACTGGACTTGCTGAATGAAAAGCCAAATTCTGTTGTTGTTTATATCAATAGAAACTTAGACCTGCACAGTATTCAGAGGAATCATGCAGAGAAATTACTACAAGATATGAGAGAAAATCAGATACCCGCTTAGAATGGAAAGCAGATTTTTTTTAAGGTCCAGAATATTTGTGCAGAGCCTGCTTAGAAGATGCCATGTTCTCCTTTTTCGTTGTCATCCACAGATGTTGTCTATCTTCTAAGTAAGCGTGCATAGATTTGTATTTCACTAATGCTGTTCTAGATAGACTTAGAGTACCAGATGTGCCTGGCAATTTCGAACATACCAAGATAGCCCTTTCTCCTGAAAGCACAGAGCATTACAAATGACAGCAACAACAAAACAACAACTATCAAAAATGTAGTTATATGCATGGAGACCATCCTGACAGAGTGGTAGTCTACCATCCTTCTACTGAAAAGTTCTTGAAGTAGAAAGAGAAAGCTCAAAAGACCTACTGGATTATCGACGTGCACCATTTTTAGGGCTTCTATAGGGTTATTCCTATACAATCATATTTCCTAGTGCTTTTCTTAATCTCACTTCAGAATTTCTAAGAAACAAAGAACTCACCACTTCTACAGACCAGTTTTTCTCACTTTTAAAAATTTTCTTATCCATGCACTCATTTCAAATTTGCTCTTTCCTAATTTTCATTCCAGCCATGTGAATCAAAAGCATAATGTGAAATACTTCTCAACGTACAAATCCAAGTTTATATCTTACTCTGTGTATTTCTCTGCCAGTTTTTATCGTGTAGGATCTATGTTTCAAAGATTTGCACTGCATAGGGTGTATCACACGAGTGGGTGTATCACACGGTACTTTTATCTGAAGAGTCATTTCTCTTGCAGCATGCTGTGAGGATAATTCTGGTGTCTCCAGCCTTACATGTAATAGAAAGCAGGTCTGCACTGCATAGAATTTTCTCTCTCGTATCCTCTGGTCGTGCTGTTAGATCTGTCAGCTGAAGCAACCACACCTAGCTTTTACATTGACCAGTCTGTACCCTATGTAAAGCCAAATGAACCTTTACTGCACTCAGGTGCTTACCAGACAAGGTACACTACTCATGTTTAATTCCATGCTGATGCAGGTGAGGCTATGTACAAACCTGTGTATAAATTCAGCCCTTCACAAAGTCATCCTAAGTCCTCACCATTCACTCTGGCAACAAAATGCTCATTATTTCCTACTAATAGAGAATATTAGTTTATTGCAGGGTAACAATTTTTCTCTTAGCAAGCTTCCTGAGGACAGCTTTACTTAAGCTGATTTGAGGGGGGGGGGGATCTAATTTTCCTCTACAGCCATTGCTTTTTAAGTCCTTCTGAAATTTAGCTTCGAACAATGCTTGCAATGTGAGCTTAGAAATACATCAACAACATTCTTTTCACCTTGGTAGCATAAATATTCTGTAGGAAAACACAATCATCACTATTTCAGTTTACTCATCAGGAATGTTCCTCACTAGAGTCTCCTTTTCCCCTGCTGACTCTTTCCAGTTTCATTCAGTAATCATGGGTATCAATAAGCCTTGCATACACAGCTGCTTCAGTGCTGCTGGCCAAGAATGCTGACATGACCATAGAGGCCCGAAGCTGGGCGGTTACTTCTGTTGCATGTGCTGAGCAATGTTCTGTCTGTACTTCAAGTGACCACTGGTTTCAGAAACAGATTCAACATGACAACACAAGTAGTGATGAAAAGAGCCACTTCTGTAAGGTAAATGTCACACTTCTCAAGTTGTCAAAGACCACAAACTCAGAAAAATACATCAAAGCAGAACAATTAGACAACAGAAGGGAGTCAATTATGCCCAATCACTTATGCTAACGGGAAAGATGTATTAAACAATCCCATGCAAAGAAAAAAAAAAAAACTGTGCAAAACATCACGTATGACAATCCGACACACAAGACCAGCCTCTGGCGAACAGAAACGCATGGAAGCAAGGACACTGGGCTGCAGGACCACATGCAAAGTGACAAGCTACACCTTTGCACTGGGACAAGCAGTCATAAAAGATACATTTTGCTAAAAATCTTTCTTTTCCTGATTCATTTCATAGAATCACAGAATAGTTTAGGTTGGAAGGAATCTTAGAGATCATCTTGTTCCAATCCCCTCGCTACGGGCAAGGACACCTCCCACTAGACCAGGTTGCCCAAAGGCCCATCCAGCCTGGGAAAGTAAAAAAGAATTAATTGCTTTGAGATTATCAAGATTTTTCTAAGCAGGACAGGTGAGTGGGGCAAGGAAAACAGAATGCAAACTTGTGGAGCAGCAGTTTGTGAGACATCAGGGAACCCGAGCTGCACAGCACTGCAAACACAACCATCTCGCCCGAACAGACAGAAAACCAGCTTTGTCTTTATAGGTTTTCTGTGAGTGAGCACACAAATGACTAGAATGTCACCTCCTGTGACCAGATACAATTGGCGTTCACTCACTGACACAAAACTGATGACAGCGAGAGATGTTATTTTGTAACCACAGTACAATACCATGAAACTTTTCTTCAACACCCTTCTATGTCTATACACGAAGAAACATTGTTCCCCAAATGGCAATGGCTTCATTCTGTTCTAGTTTCGTAATGGGATAGAAGCTATCTGTAAAAACAATGAGAATGTTTTATTTTAATTGGAGTTTAAACTTTTTTTCTTATTGACATTAAGTGTACTATGTATTATTTCACAGAAGGACAAGTAATCTGATCTGCTCATGTATCCATCCAGTGTATGCAAGTATGGGTGTAAACAGAAATAAAAAACTGCAGGTCTTACATACAGTTGGATAAACAAATAATTAGCTGTCTTAACATTCAGATTTCATCATTAAAATATTGTCAATGCAATGAAAAATAATTTCCTCATCACATGATAGACAGTCTCCTGTCCAGAATTGCCTGAATTTCTCCAAAATGACTGGGTATGAATGTTGCTTTATCCATACAGGCTGGAACAACGGTGTTTCAAAACATCACGTATGGAGCAACCTTCAACTCAAGCAATTTTTATTTTAAAGGGGACCATGCTTGGTTTCTAACAAAAGTACAGACTGCTCTGATGCATGCTGCCACAAGCCAAGCATAAAGGCTTTAACTTTAAAATCCTGAGTGGGGGCTTTGAGTTTGCTAACCAACCTATTGTTCCTGCTCTGTTATTCCTTTCAAAGATAATTCTACTTTTTCCATGGATGATACTCAACGTCTCCTGCAACAGTATTATTTCTACCACGTATAAACGTTAAATCCGCATAAGACACCTAGCAACGTGTGTCCTGCCTTCCAGGCCTCACAACTTGCACCTCACTTTTTCACTCTCATTCTCATAACTAAAGCACCACAGAGCTGTCTGTTGAAACTGAAGTATGGTAGCAAGAAACAGCATCAGTCAAAGGATACATCACCAAACAATTCAAAAGGTGGCCAGTAAGAGCTACTGGTTCTATCTGCTCCATTATCACCCATTTCTTACGCCAGCTGAAGCAGGAAAACTGGGGATCAGTTGCTCATGGCAAATAGCACTCAGAAGAGACAAAAATGACTATTCAACAGGAATCTAAAAAGCTACCAGAAATGTTAATTTATATGTTTTACAAAGTATTTGGAATAGACCAAATCCATTGTTAAATACTAACAAAAACATCACCTTTCGTAAGAAGGGTGATTTTTCAGCAAACCGCTTTGCTGAGCACATCAACTACACAAACATTCATTCATGAAGTAAAGAAAATACAAGATCAAGGCACACAGACTGAAACTAATACAGCTATCCTGGTGGTATGTCAATTTCTACAGGGTTTTACCTTAAACGGGTAAATTATTCCTAACTAATACAGGTGATTATTTTCAGAATAATTATTTTCTGAATGAGTTGCTACCATATGTTCTACAAACTTCGATTCAATCCTCCTGAATGTTTCCTAGAACATGATGGGACTCCTGCAAATTCTACGTAGCCATAAAAAACAACCCTCCCATACAATTTCAAATATTTAAACCAGCAAGAACTAATTAAGAAACGATGTTTCACAGAGCTTTATGTCTGATCTACCATTAAGCATTTTCATCAAATATGATGGCTAACTTTACTGTAAGTAATAAAAAGCTCTTTCATACAAGTGTAATTTAAAATGACCACATTTTTCAGCAAATGAAACAACATGTTGTCAATGAAATTTAAGCAACCTCAAGAGTACCATGGAGGTTTGACTAAATAATGATCAGTTGAAAAATTAATTGGTTGTCTTACCATGGATGTCTGCACATTAGAGTTAAGTCCACACTGAATTGTTGCATAAAAATATACTTCCTCAGGTTTTTTTTTCTTTTTTTTCTTTCTTTTTTCTTTTTCTTTTTTCTTTTTCTTTTTATTTATTTATTTATTGAAGTGAATGTTTCTCATTTGAAGATTATATCATGAACAGATGTAGGACAATGTTAATAGTCCCTTCTGGAAACATTAATCACAGGGTTTTACTTATTATTTAGTGTCAGCATTTAAAAGTAAAAGGATTTCCAGAACTGTCACCATTTAAATTTTCACTTTGCTTAAAATTAGATTACAAAACTGTATTTTTATTATTTTTACAGTCCCAGTATCTTTTTTAAGAAATACGTGAGAAGGAAAATGGCAGGCAATGCACTGTTCTCATGGCAACAGCATACAGTGACAGTAGTAAACCTGGTTCTACTTTCACAAGAGGACAGACAAACCAACTCTACCAAATTTTTAAAATGTTTTAGCAAATTTAAGTCCCTACAAAAGAGATTTTTGGTTGTTGGCACGATACTAACACAATGCTTTCAAAGGTGGATTTCCCATTCCCAGCTCACCGAGCAAGCATTGATCAGAATCAAAATATGGGAAACGCATTATCATTACCAAAGAAACTCCAACCTCTCTTCCACAAATATTCCCACATGCAGACCATTGTGTAGGTGAAGCAAATTGCTGCTACCTAAAAATTCTTGTTAACAATTGTCTTCTAACTATATTCAAAACACCTAAGAAAGTAACCAAAACAAGCTCATATCCTTCTATTCCTAAGTAATAACCTTGCTGGTTACTTCAGTGTCCTGCAGCTCAGGAGCCGTACCTCATTCTTCCAGGTCAGGATTTGCTATGTATCACCCCGGACAGGTTCAACAAAGAGCTTACCTACATATTTGGATCAGGGCTATTAAAAAAAATAATTACAAAGTAAGCCTGTCCTTAAGGTGCCAATGAAATGTAATCAAACATGGCAGAATGATCCCAGTATCTCAGAAATAATTCTCCATTCACATTTGACCAAGGTGAAGTTATTAACTGCTTCACATGAGGTTTATTTCAGGTTTTAAAGCAGGCAGATAAGAGGAAGACTATTCACTTATTTAAACAGTTCTAAACTTGTCAGCATTTGGATGCCAAGAACTTTGCTATAACATCCTCCATCACCTCTTCCCTTACATACAGGATGAACATTAAATAAACTCCTCCTGGAGGTACCCTCCTCTGGCTCTATAACTGAACCAGCTTCAACCAAATATCTTTAGTTTTGGAATGTCAGCCTTAATCCTCCTCCACCTAACTGCACTGATTGGTCCTTTGGATTTTGTTTGGCACCTCTGGAGAACAACAGGAATATGTTAAAGCAAAGACGGAACTGCTTTTGTTGCTGTATTCAGTAAAAGAGACCGCACCATCTCCCTGGCTGTACAAAAAAATGACTGCTCCCTGGCAAACTGGTTCTCTACTTAGTTTCCACAGTATAATTTTCAAAAACGTCCATGTGAAAGTGCAAGCACGTGCACTAAGGATTATTTTGACACATGGTATCCATCATTTGGATTTACTAATTTTCCAAAATAAACTGTTTTGTCAGTTTCCTTGTGCATGTGAATTTTTGAGGAAAGGCAATGTGTAATGTTACAAGACACATTCATGTGCTGACCTTTCACAAAACCAAAATTGTGCTTAAAGCTGAGGTGGTGGGAAGCGCTCCATTTTCATTTTGGCCACAAGACTAAAACACCACATTTGAAAAGAGAAACCAATTGTCATTACCCTGTGGCCTGATTCTGCCACCTCACATGAGCAATTGGACAGAGGGTCCTGTGTTAATGGAAGTTACTTGAACAACAAAACGTTTATGTAACCAGATCCTTTCAGAAAATCTGTCTTTGTAAGACGCACACAAACCAAGCCTACGCAAATAACAGTAACCTACTACAGTTTATTTCTAGATCTAATTCCAGGGGCTCTATGTTCCTTTAGTTTGGCACAGGCATTTATACAGCACCACTCAGCCAAGTTGTGTGTATTCCTTCCTATTTCTGCAATCAGAGTTTAACCCCTATTTTTACACAATACCCTCTATTAATTCCCATTAATTTACACATTTGGTTTATTGACAACACCAAATTCTCTTACTTGATTAGATTTCTTTTTCTTTTCAGTGTTCTGTATTTATGGTTAAATTAAAAACACCTTGGATTTGAATGTATCTAGGCAACAAAATTCCAACCTTTATCCATAAGCATCCAGTGGCTATGGGACTTTGTCCCAAGGGTTTGTTCCACTGCACACTTTTTCAAGACAATTTGCATGAATCAGTTTATCTGCATTCTACCAAATCACGATTCACATTTTTTACACAAAAGTTTTTACAATGCCTGCATGTGCTGTCTCATAACTGGACCTCTCTTTGAAAGAGAGCTCACAATAACGCAGGTCTCTACGCTGTACTGTCTTACTATCAAAGACATGAGTTAAAACTAGCATTTCTTCAATTTAGGTTGGTTTCCTAAGGGGAGGAAGTCTGCATAGTAACATGCTCTATCCTTCTTTCCACCTGTCATTAAATTTTGAACTCACTCACGCATTTCAACTAAACGCAATGGAGGCAAAATAGCTGTAACATCAAGACCTGTTTTGTTATGGCAAACCCTCAAGAATCCAGCCCTGTTCCTTCTTCCTTTACAGGCAGAAGAAGCTGCAGAGCAGCAACAGCAGTCCAACCACCTCCAAAGCACCAGAGAACAGCAAATCTGTTTCGTCAGGTCTCTGCTCCCCAGATCAACCTTAACCTCCTGCTTCCATCTCAGGTACAGCCCAGGGCCTGTCCTCTTGCTCCTCAAGGCAGTGAAATCCTTAGTTTGCACTGCTGAAAAATCTTCAGTTGGCAGAGAATTCTAATACCTCTCCATGAGTCATATTAGCAAAGTAAAAGTGAGGTAGAATTTCCTGCTTTGTGTACTCTTAACTGCTACTTTCCTACAGTTGTGGCATTTAGAACAGCCAAAACACTCCAAAGGTCTGAAAACACATCCTTTTGTCCCGGCTTCTGGGCACACAGCTCTGGACAAAAACACTGGAGGTGACAAGGATCTCCACTGATGTAAGTCAGTGTTTAGAAAACACATCTGAAAACACAGAGATAAAATACTAAAACTAAGGAGCTTTTAACTAAGAATCACTCAGAGCTAAACAAAACCCTTCCCCAGTTGCTGTGGCGCGGCCTGGAGCTTGATGCTGGATGCTCCTGGACCTGCATCCTGGACCTGGATGCTCCTCATCCTCTCTTAGCAGCAGCTGCGGCTGCATGCCCTCGTGATCCTCACTAATCCATTACACTATCATGGCTCCCAACCCCAATTCTTCTGCAAGATGTAAAGGAATACTTTGGTATTTTGCTTTTTTTTTTTTCCTGTATAAAATCCATATATTCCAATATTTCCATGTTTCCAATAATCCAGACATCAAAAAATATATAATTTTTTTTTAACCCCTTGAAGCACTGTCCTGCCTTAGTACCAACTAAAAGCATGGCTGTAAGGGGGAAATATTAATTTATTTTATTAAAGGTGACTGTATACAGAAATAAAGAAATGCTCCTCAGGCATTACAATCAGACCTTGCAGCAGAATGAAGCCCGTTCAGGGAGAACAGAGAACTTCCCACCCACACAGCCCCAGAGTGTGCCTGTCAAGGACATCTGACTTTGTACCTATTGTATTACTTGACACAGTAATAAGGGTCAGTATTTTCAGTTTGCGGTTTCTGGCAGGATCCCCAAAGTAATTTTCAATTAAAAGATTAAATGCTGGTACTTGTCAAATGTGAAGACATATGATGCCGTAACAATATGAAATAGCTTCCTTACAATTAAATTAATTTCATCAGGTATTTAAGTAGGGGTTACAAATATTATGCCTTTGGGTAACTTGACTAAATACCTAAATGAAGTGCAATCATTTTCTATCACTACTGTGTCTCAAGTGGAATACCAGCCTGGCCTTCAAGTCCTTTCAACTGAATTATTCAAATATATGTAGGTCCAACAAACGTTTGCACATTTTTGTTTCCATTATTAGCCTGTTTTTGTTGAATTAGCAAAAGTGTTTTTTGCACCAAAATGGCTTTTTTCCCTCTAAAAACGGTCAGTTTCTACAATAAATGAATAGATTGTAATGTTTCCAGACAATCACACAAAGAAACAGTAAGTTTGTCTACCTTGTAAAACCTTCACCTAATCAAAATGTTAGTTAGCAGAATTATAAAATGCTGGGGAAATAGATCACATCTGAAGCAGGGAAAACACAATAATGATAACGGAAGGCTACTGAATGCAACAGCTGAAGGCTCAAGTCGTACCCACAGCAATCATGAGAACCACACCTTTGTAGTCTTCAAGACATACATGACTGGACCTCCAATTCTTATATTCAGTTTGATAGAGGGGTGGAAATTATGAAAATATATCAAAGTATATTTAGCAGTTTTGAAGCAGCCTGAGCCTGTGGCTAAGGCTCAGGGCTGCATTCAGGGGATGACTTTCTTAAGTTTCCCTGAATCTAACACTTTTGCAAGCACTTAACCTCTACATTTTTCAGTTTCCCCATGTGTAAAGGGACGATGATGCTCACCCTAATCTGAAATGTACTTAGGTACCTGTCAACATAAAGTATTTCCCTTTTAATTTAATTCATTTTCAAATCTGTTAAGTAAAGTAACATTCTCAAATGCTGCTCCTATTGCTTTAGGTCAATGCAAAGATGCTACGCCTGGATTGTTGTTTGAAGTGCTGCGGGATTTTAAAAAATGATGTGCGATTAAAACTTTGACTGAGCAAAGTCTTACAAAAGCACTCAGTGTAAGTGGCGGGATTATCCTTGTACTTAAAATTAAGCATGTACATGACTTGTATGTTTAAATGAAGAAGTTCAGTTTGGCTGCAAGAACCATTCTGTATACAGAAACAAAGCAAGAGTAAATCTTTATTTTCCTGTGCAGAAGTAGGTGACAACTACCCCCCACCTTAGCCTTGTAACTTGTCCTCCATTTGTCAGATGCTATGTTTATTTTTGCTGTATGTGATGTGACTAGGAGAACTTAGGCAATGAAAACTTTTTAATCAAGTGAAGATTTTTGAAGACAAAAAAAAAAAAAAAAAGAGCCTGCTCCACTTTTTAGAATGCAGGGTCAAGAGTTACATACACACATTTAGAGATTAGTTTCATTTAGTTAAGATTATAATTAAGAAAAGGAAGTATTTTTTCATACAGCCTATGAAACCCGCTGCCACAGAGCTAATGAAATGAATAATGTTTTGGCAGTAACAGAAACAAAACGAGGTACGTATATTACCATTAATAAACGATGGATTTAAGCAAATTGTAACTCTATCTGATCACACAGCCCACATGAGTAAATCTGATGCACAGCACTAATCTCACACCCAGATAAATCTTTGCAGAATTGCATTCTTACATACCCACCTACCACCAGGACATCAAGGTTTTCAACCAGTAGATACATAAATAGTCGTGTCCTACAGCACCTCGCAGAAACACACTCAGAAATTAGTCTCCTACTACACCAGGAGTTGCCGCTCCAGCCTCACATTGCATGATCAGAGTGCAATAAAAAATAACAGTAAGCTGGAATGAAACACATTCAGAAACCAGAAAGATCAGGATTTGTCAGTTTGGAGAGAAAATCAAGGACAAATACAATCAGGATTCCCAGAAAAATAAAGGAGGTGTGAAAAATGAATGCAGAAATATTATTCACAGAAATCCTGCAACTGTCAGGTTATTAGGAAGCACGAGTAACAAGTACACGAACAAGTAACACAAACCAGATGAAGTACTTGGCACAGTGGGCAGGATACTTCTGGACCCTGATGCTACAGGAAAGGACAGGGTGCATTAGTAGGTTCAGAAAGGGATTAGGCACGTTCATGGACAACAAATCCATAAATGCATATACAATTATTATAATTATTTACTCTAAAGAACCTGCTCTAGCAGAGGGGTTGGACTAGATAATCTCTAGAGGTCCCTTCCAGGCTTTGCAATTCCACAGTTGTCAGAGGGCTGTGCACTCTAATGTGCCTAATACAACAAGTGCAGGTGCTGGGAAGTCCAAGGAGACTGGACCACAAAGTGGCTAGGCCATGTAACTGCCTTTAGAGCATTTCACAGCAACTGCTGGAGCCTCAGAGCTTGTCTGACCCAGTAAGGTATTTCTCTTCTGATTTAGACGAGCTGATGAAAATACATTTTTTAATAAAACTGTTAATTAAGGAAATGTTACTTGACATATCCCAAAAACTTCAAGAGTCACAGAGAGGTCAGACTGTTTGTGATTCATGAAGACAAAGTGGGATGCTGGAGGAGAGGTGCGTGGAAACGCCGGAATGCATTAACCACCTGCCCTGTATATAGATTAGGAATGCATAAATAAAAGAGCAGTATTTCTGTATGTAATTGGGAAGGTCTGAGCATTTTTGTTCAGAGTAATGTGCACTGGTATCAACACAAAGACTTTTTCACAATTCAGAAATTGTCCCAAGTACAAACGTCACACAAAATAAAAGCTTAACATGGAAAACAATTACCACGTCAAAAAGCCTGCAAAGTTTGAGATTGTGGGTTCTACAGAACTTCAGGAGACATAACATTAAGAAAAACATCACCATCCTTCCTGTGAGTAATTAGCATAGCAAGTTCCCTGAACAAAAGCCCTTCTTTCAAGAGAAGTTCTCCCAAAACCACAAGGAGCAGAGAAATATATCTTAAGTAATGCATCTTACATTTTTCAGGATATATTACAAACACAGCTGCACAAACGTTAGCATATGAAAAAAAGAATTTTAGGCAATTAGCACGCGAATCACCATTTAAAAACCCCTTTGGTGTCATTTTTTGTTTCAGTCAGAATTTAAATTTCAATTGTAACTATTCTGGGATATTTATTTTATGGTAATCCACTTTTCAAAAGTTTGAATCTACTTTACTTTCATTGAAATAGATGTTCCTAAGATGAAACATCTGGCTAAAAGAAGAAGAGTTTTGGCATTCCTGGGCTTTAAAAATCCTACATATATGAACCTATGGTGACATGTACATCAAAAGGAGAAAAAAATAAGGAGAAAAGCTGTCATGGACTTAATCCTGCCAGCAGGACAATTGTTTTTCTTCTGAAATAGAATTATTACAGCAGCTTTTGGAGGATTTCAAAGGTACAACTCATCTTAACCAGAAAACATGAAGCACTGGTTGGTGTCTATATACATTTCCACACAGCGTGCTTGTTCTCATACTCTGCTGCCTTCTGTCCTTATGAATGGGCAATGTGTATGAAAGACCCCCCTTTGAGTACTGTGTCATTCTGATTAGACTGCAAGTATGTTGACAATTTTATCAACCAGATTTTGGCTGCATGTAAGTTTTAAAAGTCCTTTTAAAATGAGAACAATGATTTCAAGATGCCTTCCTTCCCTGGGTGCTCAGAGAGGGAAGCATGGAAGGAAGGACTTCAGCAAAGGTATTCTTGAGACGGTTTTAAGTACAAATAAAACTGAGGCCATGAAATATTTCCTTTATTAGGAAGTTAAAATGCCTGGTCCATCTAAATGCCTTAAGCGGAATAAATACTTTATTTGTACTGTTAATTGGTTAGAAATGAATGTTATACAAAATAAATGGTAACAGAGTGTGTGCAAATGTGGAGAACCATGAAATCTGGATTAAAAGTTGACACTGTGGAAAACCTTCTAGCTCACTTCTTTTAGGTAGTCTTTCAGAAGCATAATGATAGATGACCTTTAATGCAGCTTTAATGCCTTCACTTCCAAAACCATAAGGCTTTGTTAAACTTTGTGGCTTTCCAGAAAACGCACTTGTCCCTGCAGCATCAAGGTTTGATCTACTGCAGTGAAAATATCTTAACACCTTACAAATTCTCAAAAACAAAATCTCCTACAGTTTCTACACACTTCTGAAAACACTGCTATTTCAGTGCTAAACAAAGTGGAGCATCTTAGGACCATGCAAGAAATCATATAGCTTCTCCACAGGACTTCACCATCAGCTTCATCCCCAGAAAAGTGCACTGCCCTATTCCTCTAATAAGCTGATCCAGCTCCCAGTAAGAGCAGTCAGTCCTCGGTCCATCCCGCTATGCTTATTCCAGATCCTGGCTCTTCAGCTATTTAGAAACCTAAACCGCAGATCCAATTTCCTCACAGCCAGTCTGTATCCATTTGTTTGTGTTTAATTGTTGTCTTTTAAACAGCACTGCTTTTTCTGATACTTTCTCCCATGGATATACTTACAAGTCACATCATCTCAGATTTCATTTTGCTAGGTTAAATAAATCACTGCAGATAATCTTATCATTCCCATGATCCTGGTAACTCTTCTGCAGATTTATTGCAGCTTTTTCAACAAGGACAATTGGAGTTGTACATCGTATTCAGATACGGCTTTATTGTGCTTGGTGAGGTACAAATGTTACTTGTTTCAGCTGGGGACACTTGGTCAATCTCAGATCCCATTGTCCCATTTGCCCTTTTGTGCCTGGATCATACTGCTGGCTGCCAGGTATGCTGCCATCACCCCATTCACTGAGGCTTGGCCCTTCCATTGTTTTCAAACAATGTATTCTCAGTTTGTATCAGAAGTTGTCAGTGATCCCAAAGTGCCTGACCTTGCACTTCATTCCATTAACTTTCAGCCTGTTCCTATTGTTCCAAACCTAGAGGTCAGCTATCTCTTTCTGTAAGACATTCTTGCCCTCTCTGCATTAGGGATGGGTCCCAACTGTGTATCATGACATTTCCTCAACATTTGCTGGCTTTTTATGCCAAAGTCATCAGTAACAGTATAAAACACATCCAGTCCCTGGACTGATCATCAAGGATCTCCACTTGTAACCTTCCTTCCTGCCCAGTCCTTCCCCCTTCCAAGAGAATTCTCCATTCTCTCTCCCTCAGAGCAGCCCCTTACCCGCACTGCCTGTACCATCCCCACCTCCTGTGTCTAACTAGAAACCTTTCGCTGCTCTCTCGCAAATGCTTTGCTGCAGAACACCTAGAACGGACTTACTTTTTCCACACAAGCCGTTATTTAAACAAAAATACCAAGCAAACTCATATCACATCCTGACATTTTTTTCTTTTTTTTGTCTCCATCTTTAACTATATTTCACCTTTAACATTTGTTCTCAAGCCCTGAGAGCACGGTATATCCACTGCAGAGGGAGCATGGAGTGGCACATGGATTCAGACCCTTTCTGTGAGCCTACTTCATTTTTTCCCCTCAGGATGCTCAGTATGAGGAGAGCACAGAGTATCTCGTTTTGAATAATAATTTCATTTTTAATCATATTCATTCCTCTCTGCTTTCCTGCCATTGGATTGGAGGTCAGAGTGTATTACGCAGAGATCGCTCTGTACTTTCTAATTATAGAACTTTTAATTGAGATCTTTACTAGAAGGAGGTGACAGAGATACGAAACAGCTTCTGCACAATGCAAAATTAAGAAAAAAAAACTTAGAAGTATGGTTGAACAGGGACTGACTAGTCATTATTTTTCACATTAAAAGAATATAGTAGGACTATGAGGTAATAATTTCCTGCCATGAAGTCAAAAATAAAAATGTCTTATGAAAAGGATTTGACCAGTTCATTAAGTATATACATTTGTATGAGGGCTGATCCGAAAGTAATGCCTCCCATTTTTTAGGCCCACGACATCAGAGGCGGATGTTGGTGGGATGGCAGCAGAGGCTGAACCTTCCCACCCATCTCCTGTCCCATGCTGGTGCCGTGTGACAGATGGCAGCAGAGGGGCACTCTGACACCATGGTGTCTGACGTGGGAGTGCGGATGGAGCAAAGGGGTGGGACTGGATTCCTCCAAGCAGAAAAAATGGCACCCACTGACATTCATTGACTCTTGCTGAATATCAATAGAGACCAAACAGTGGCTGTGAGCACAGTGAGGCAGTGGTGGTGCCTTTCAGCAGTGGTGACAGCCACATGATAGACAAGCCACATTGTGGATGGCCATGCAGATTTTATTCTTTTTTTTTTTTACGAGCACAGTATGCAGGCTCTTGTTCACTGCTGGCAAAAATGCACAGCTAATGGTGGTGACCACGCGGAAAAAGAGTGTTCTGTAGTTGAAAATCTGCACTATCACCTAGTGTTATTGTACTCCTTGTATTTGCCGTAGTTTCCATGGAAATAAATAGGAAGCACTATTTTCAGAGCAGCCTACATGTCTATTAAACACAACAATCCAGCACAATATATTCTTAAGCTGCCAATTTCCCAGCTTTGAGAAGGTCTATATCTGCCCTTGCAAGAAACAGCCTCTGTTGGTACCTCATTAAATGGATGTTGGGTCTAACACTGTTATTCTTTCTGTAAAACATGTTGGAGTGGAACGACAAATCAAGCTAATTCATTTCATGGTCTCCAGTTGTATCACGCACACTGCTGAGCAGAGCTCAGGCTCTTTCATCAATACATAGGGAATATCCCCTAGAAATTAATGGAACGTATTTCCTTACTCTAGTCATCCACCCACACAAAATTCCAGAAGACTGTACAATCCTATTTTATCATGCTTCTCAGTAATTAATTCAGCTCTCTACTGAAATGAACTTGGTCCCACATCCCTATTACACAGCGCAGAAAGCATTTCATCCCTTTAACTTTTACATTCCTTGAAATCATGTGATAACAAAACATAAACAAGTCGTGCACTGAAAAAGATCAATTTTACAGGAAACCTTAGCACTTAGATGTGCTCAAGTGAAGCATCTCACATCCAACACAAACTCTGTTGTGACAGTATACCTGTAAGAACTCTCCAGGGTGTGCTGGATCTAACTCAGCCAAAAATATGTTTCCTGCTAAAGCATAAGACAAAGTCACAGCCCCCAGAAGGAGGTTGGGGGTGGAAGAGAGATGGGAGCTTAATCATTTTTCTCCCAAAATCAAGGAGCTGTTCTGGCTTCTTCTATGCTGAGGTCATTTCGTGTCTGCATAGATAGTAATAAATAAATACACTGTAATCACTGTGGATTTATGGGGCAAATGAAGTTATTTGGGCTTTTGCAGAAAGCAAGGCTGGGAAAATAAGCAGGCAATTTTGTGTGTGTCATATGCCCAACTAAAACAAGCTTAAATACAACTTCCCTTATTCATCTATGCATTAAAAAAGAAAAATAAGAAGAAAACCACAACCACAGCTGGCATTGAGCCCTTACTGTGAGGGTAGCTGTACAACGTGCCCACCTTGCAGACTTCAGAAGGAGCGCTCACAGGATGCTTACAACACTGACAAAGCAAATCCTACCCTAACTGCTTCTCATACACCCTTGGCAATCAGTTCTCTTCCTGTTTACTTTTCTGTCATAAATTAATGTTCTAAATGCTGCACCGCTAGCTACACCCTATTGATTTTGTGTTGTGTTTATGAACACAATAAAATAACTAGGGGGTTTCTCCAGATGAGCCACCACAGAAAGAAACCTCATGTTTTGCTTTGTTTCTCCTGAAAGGAAAAGTTCCCGATGTGGCATCTTAATTTGGAGACCTACTGACTGGTGTAACAAGCTGTCTCCTCCTCTAAGATCCCAGCTACTTCCTCTGCGTAGGTTAAATTCCTTGGAGCTTTGAAAAGCTTCAATAGGAAAAGGCCGAGGTTCAAAATATTAGCAAATAATACCAGGACATTTCCTGAACTGCACCTTGAAAGTCAATTCACCCAAACACATCACCCTACGAATACTGTGAACTGCTGAAGGGCTTTTCAAGCTCTCATTAAAATAATTGCTGTTTTATCTTTAGCAATGCCCTTCCTACCACAACAGATTACTGGAAGCTACTGATGGTGTCACTTCAGTATTAAGCTCCCACTTACCTGCAGCTTCACTATATAAAAGGACACAGGGACCTGTTTTGGAGCCCCTATCAACGTGTACACAGGAAATACATAGCTCAGACCACTTTATAGCCAGCTTTTTGCCATTTGGACTGCACATTTATTTCAATTGACTAACTTAAATGAGAAAGATACAGTATGTTGCTTTTCCATTTATTAGTTCATCAGAGGACTCTAGATCTTGCCATCTAAGCCCTGAAGAGATAAGAGACAAGGAAGGAGACCCGAGGAACACCAGCCATGTCAGTTATGAATGCACAGCTTTTAAGTGGTCAGTGAATTGAATTTGCCCTGCCCTCTAAAATACACTAGTGAAAACTGCCACGTCTTTCACATACAGTGAAAACAAACTTTTGACTGGTTTAGCAGGAAGAACTCAACAAGTGGAATGAACAGGTTAAAAACTTTTGTAACAGCATTGCCAATATTGCCTTACAGGATTCCACATTCAAAGTTGACAAAAAGATATTCTTAAAATATCATTCTTATATCTTCTTTAGGGAGGATGACACTTCTGTAAGGATATGCATGAACAAGGGCCAAATATTCACTTGCTGAATGTGGCACTTCTCTGTTGCTAATGTTATACATACGAACAGAGGAGCCAATTTACTCAATAGAAAGCACTTTATCTTAGTAACATTACTGAATATTAGCAATCACAAGTGCCACTTTAGGCCCAATCACTGAAAGGAAGAGAGGATGTGGGCCTTAGTGCCTGGAGACCAGACAAGGCCAGGACCCCTTCCTCTAAGTACTGCTGAAGGCTGAGTGCACTGAAGCAGCTTAAGACAGTGGCACAGACAAAGGGACAGAACAGCATGTACAAACAGAATGAGCAGCATGCATCACTTACATGCATGTTGGTGCTTAATTTATGTATTTAATTTTCGTGGGTAAGATAGGATGTCATTAACGGGAGCCTAGCTAGCTGCGGGGTCGCCTTGAATTTCCCATTCTCGCTAAACAGAAGACCCAGAGCACTACGAACGTGTATTTGCCTACCTATGAGATTTTGCAAGGTTTAAGAGTCAGGAACAATACTTTGCACAACATGGGTTATGTTGTGAAGTTCCAGCTTCCCTGAAGTCCTCAGCAAAATTCTCATTGACTCAAGCAGAGCCAGGACTTCCTATCAGTTCCCAAGAGGTCAGCTGTGCTGAGAATTGTGGGCTGTGTGTATCACCAACCCTTCAGCCTGTACTCATGCTTCTTGTGATCGTTTTTGCATGTGGTGGCTTTAGCTTTGCACGCTATGCAGATCAAGAAGCCACCTCACAACAGTTTGGTTTTGTTTTATTTATTTAATGCAGTAATGCGGCACACTTCGTTTCTGTTTCCCAACCAAAAGTGCTGCAGGGATGGAAATTAGACAAAACCTCGTAATAATTCTGGTTTCCCACCACGCCACCTAGCTCTCTTTGTAATTACCCACTTGCTGCAGCCCAGTGACTGAAACCTTTTCCTGCTCCAAATAAGCTTCAAACCTCACTTCTGCAGCTCCAGTTACACATTATCAGAGATTAAACTGTTCTTGCCTCATTGATGGATGTACAGAATTTGAAGACAAATCTAGGTTAAACAAATTGCTGTCCCCATAAGGACAGTAGTCGACCATGGAAAGACAGCACAGCTCTTTTGCAGCAGTGCTTCTGACAGCTACCACCAGCAGGCTCCTCCACAGCCTCCCCAGTCACAGAGCCAAGAGGAGGAAACGAAGATGATCTGCGTAAGTGGATAGAGCCTGAGCTGTAGGAAATGTAGCACGTTTGGTTTGCACAGGTTCTTGTGAACTTTTCGTTTGGTTTTTCCACATGAGAGTTTTTGTACCCCTTGAATTTCACTTTGAGTCTCAAGTTTGAACAAGAATGTTAAAAGCTCAAATTGAAATTCATTTGAAACCATCAGGTTTCATTTGTGAAACCATAAGTGGGCTTCAAGTCACTCGAAAGGTGCAAGTTAAGGAACTTAAGTGAAACTTACAACATCTTTATAACTAAGTTTAGAACAAAACCTGAAATTAGGCAAGTTTTGTGTGGTTCTGTAAGAAAAACTTTATTGAGTAGTTCTCCTGGGCTTACTCCTGGTGTATGTGGAAAAATGTGCTTTTTGCACTCACCTAAGATGTCACAATACTTGAATATGCCAGATTATTTATTCTGCAAACGTAGAATAAATAAGCTTAATATCTGCTTAATCTCTCCCCTCCTTCCTCTCTCTGGAGCAGAACCAGCACCAAGACCTTTGGGCAATGAACTTTTATAATAACTCCCCAGCAATCTCCCTTCTTGTTTTAGGATGTAAAGGGTCCCTTGCCTGTAGTTACGTACCATCTGCCATTATCTACAAAGACTGAAATGCCAAGGGTGGCCTGCTGTCAGCTCTGCCCTCTGAACAGGGCGTTACAGGATGTCTCATTCAGCATTTTCAGTCACAGGAGAGGGAAGATTCTTTCGTTCAGAGCAGGGAATAGCCTCCACAGCTGCAGAACACAGGAGGCCCAGGGAACTTCCTAAGGCCAGCAGCTGTGGAAGGAAATTTTGGCTAGATTGGTCCATTATTGTTGATGTACATAAGGCCTGAAAATCAGATTCAGGAAACAGTGCACATGCAGAAAGACTCATGGTCTTAATTTTCATATTTAGTTATGCAACTGTATAATAGTTAAACCTTGCTTTGAAGTTATACTCAATTGTTAGTATTAATAAAAGCTTATGTCATTCCTTTCCAGTGAAATTGTACTTAAAGGAAAACTCAGAGCTGCCACCACCTCCCTTACCAGCTAAATCAATCCACTAGTGCAGTAATCATAACTTGAAAAAGTTGTCACAAGCACAAAGTTAAACTAAGCTAAACACAGCATGAAGGATGTTATGTATGAAGCTGGAAGCACTCAGCTTTTACTCTTATTATGAGCTAAGCACCAACTACTTACCATCCTAACTTAGCCAGCAGCATGACCGTATGCTGAATTCCATACCAAGAGACCATCTTCCAGAAGCATTCTGGGAGAGCTATGTGAAGACAATAAAACCTAATGCTCTGTGTTCAGCACCGCACCATTCCAGTACTTCTGGTTCTGTCATGATGCACACCTCTGAAGATGAAATAGTGCCTGTCACTCTGTTGCTGAATTGCTTGAGTCTTCTTCTAAGATCAGGGATAACTCACATTACTCATTTACACATTGATTTCAACTCCTGCAACATAGAGACTCAAGTAATTTTTCACACAAGTGTATTTAGCTCATGACCCTCTGATATTCTCAGATACAAATTCAGAAATTCAGCAACAATGCATGTGACTCCAGAAAGAGCTTGGAAGACAGTTTCCCCAGTGTTTTCATGCAGACACTGGATAGAATCCATTTGCTTTCAGCCTCAGTCTGAGGTGATGTGGCAAGGACTACCCCTACAAATCTGATGGTCTGTCAAACACAGCAGATTCAGCATTCCCTATTTCATATCCTCCACAGAGCAAGCCAACAACCAAGAAGCTGACTTGCTCAACAGTTGAAAAACAATGACAAAAAAAGATTAATTTAGCAAGAATAGTCAAAGAAGGAGCCAGGGAGAGAGCCAAAGCCACCAGCTTCCTCCTGCTGGCTGTGAAAGTAAGAAAGGAGTGAAGAACAATGGTGGATGCTGCACAACAGGATTACACTGGGGTCAGTTGGCTCTTTTCTCAAGTGGATGCTAACAGATGCATCTCAGCAAAATTTGCTCCATGCTGCTGCTGCCTCCTCCCTCTGAAGCCCTATACCCCATGCTCAGTTTGGCAAACTGCTTCCCATACCCAGACATCAATGGGGCCATGTTGGGGCCCCAAACTCCATTGGCTCCCCCATGTTTGGAACCACCCCCTAAAACTGATAATTACTACTTTGGCAGTGCGTGCATGCCTGCCAGAGAGCATCTCTGAACCCACTTCTATGGGGTTATGAGAAAAGTGCAACTGAGAAAAGAACTGATATCAATTGAGTAAATCAACAAACAGCAAAGGATCAGAGACTATTTGATAAGTAGAGGAACAGAAGATAGCAAGGCAGAAGAGGACGCTGTGAAGGAGAGGACGCCAAAAGGGACAGATTAATGGGAAGAAACAGAGAATTCTAAGAAAAGGAACATAAAGGGAATGGTATGACATGATGGCTCACAACTTATGGCTTGAAGGCAACACATTGTAATATTGCTTGTGACACAGGAAATTAAAATGTTCTGAGGAGGACATGAAAAGCAAAGTGCAACATTGCCAGCAGCATGATACTCCTCCAGAGTTGTTGTCCATAGGTCAACACAGGTTGAGGAGCAGAGCTCAGTGTCTCCCTTAGCTAGAAGTTATCATTACTCCACCTGATTCCCCTCCAAAAATTTTGTTGTGGCTGTATCTCTGATTAGAGGAATTTGGCTCTGGAGATGCTCAGATTTTGCTGGCTACAGCATGTAGACACACTGTAACCATGATAAAAGAGTCACAACCCATTTCCCTACAGACAAGTGAATACCACATCAAATGTCTCCAGTGCTGCTTGTGGCTGAACAGGCCCCTAATTCTTTGTGTTGCTAATTCTGGTGCTCTCATCAACGAGATTGTAACAGACCTATGAAGAGATGCTCACTGCTGCTGTCTAGGCTGATCGTGTTTCTGAGAGTATGATCTTCTGAAAGTGCAGAATTGCTACACTTCACAAATACCCAATATACCCAAAAGAAGTTAATGATTCCTGCTAGAGATCAGATGAAGGAAAAGACCCTCTTGTGAGAATCAGAAGATAACAAAATTTCTTCATTTCTAACCAAATAAACACTAGAACATTTATTCTCTGGTCATCAATTCACGTACAATACCATTTTGAAATATTTATGCTTATTTTATAACATCAAACAAAATGAATGCTCCTTACACATAGAAATAAACGCTTCTTCTCCATGCCACACACACACACACAATTCTATTACGAAACTTCCTTCCACATCCTTCCTTTGTGGTTGCAAACTCCTCTGGGACTGACAGCTCCCAGCAGAGCCAACAGAACACTCACCATTGCTGTCAGTCAGCATATGATTGTGCCCCTTTCTTGTAGCAGGCAGAGAGTTAGTTAATTGAACAGAGTTGAAGATGTATTGTAGGAGACAGGAATAAATCAAATTGTATGAAAACATTCCCACGGTTTTGATTTACTTCATAGAAAGAAGCAAAATATTAGACATCTTATATTACTTTACATTTGCCTGTAGGGCAAATGTGAGGTAAATGTTCAGAAAATTCTAAAAATGTAGCAGTAAGCCCTTTCTACTAAGTTCTGTATGAGTTCTGTATCACTGAGAATATAATATTATTCTAAGATGCTGAATAGCAGTCTCTAATCCTGTCTCAGAGGCCAATAGATTCTACTGGTTTAGATCAGCTATTCCTTTGTAAAACTGAAATAGGAAAACTAATTAAAATTGTAAACAGGACTCGAAGCCTTAGACTGGGCAAGTTTGTAGTGTTGCTGACATCTACTGAGAGAAAGTGAAATTGCACACATTAGCAAAGGAACAGGGAGATTCGGTCCTTACTTGGGTTTGCCGTTTTAGTTTTCAGCTGCATTTTATGCATGCTTGTAAAATTATTTCTTACCTAATACTCAGTTGCTTGTTATCAGGTGAATCAACTGAGATGTTATAGAAAGTTTAAAAGGAAACGTAAGGGACGCTCAGGAGATAGATCCCTTATATAAACACTTGCAGACTTAGTTTCAAAAGGCTGATTGCCCACATCGACATACAGCGTCAGGTACATCAGGATGCACATCGTAGCTCATACTCACTGCACATAAAGCCCACAAACCATAGCAGCTGAAGACAAAAATCCATATATAGCAAAATATTGGATTTAGGAAACCATGCTGCATGAGTGATACTGAATATTTACATATCATTTATTTCCTATAGGAAATTGGTAATTTAGCTAAGCTATTGCAGAAAAAAAAAATACAGCACCCTTAAGAGAATGATAACCAAAATAACAATCCTGAGACATATTCTGACCTATGTATCTGGTCTCATGACAACATAAAGCAGTTAGACCTTTCAGGCAGTTCAGAAAAACATTTTGCTGGTATTTTGCGCATTATAAAGCATATTCTTTCACCATAAAATCATAGAATGGTTTGAGTTGGAAGGGACCTTAGAGACCATCTTGTTCCAATCCCCTGCTACGGGCAAGGACATCTCCCACTAGTCCAGGTTGCTCAAAGCCCCATCCAGCCTGGCCTCAAATACCACGCTGAACAAAGAATCCATAGCCATCCTTATAACCACAAAACAACAACCATTACTATAGATCTTGTGTAGAGATTTCATTATAGCAAAGTTAACAGGAAAGGTCTCTGTATCAGTTTTGGTAATAGCAGAACTAAATTATGCAAGTAAAATCTAAAAAAAAAAAAAAGGAAACAACTTATAAAATTCTTATAGAGTGGGAATGAGTCAGGGGTGATAATGATTGTGAGTTCATTTGTGTTTCTCCACTTCTGGGCAAATTTCTCGCCGCTGAAGTTACACTGGATTTACAGGATCATAAATAAAAACTCATTTGGCCAATAAATATTTGTAACACAGGGGAATGTTATCACTAAAGCAGCTTAATTAATTTGCTTTTTGCAATAATACAAATACCCACAGTCAAAATTAAATATCATATTACAAGCTTTGGTCTGTAATGAAGTAGTTATGGAATGTTCCTCTTACCTTGACGAGGACAGGATTTCAGTTTCTGCATGGTGTTTTCGCTTTTGTTTCTGCAGATTCTGAAACGGATATAAACACAAAATAAGGTCTTTGGCTCACATATCTGATTCATATAATAGTCCCAGTAGCCAGTTTTGGTCACACAGGGCTAAATCCCAACTCATATGTAAATAGGTCCAATGAACAAAGCTGATACACATTCAGCTAACACTCAAGTACTGATTCTGGGTATTGCACACACTTTGTAAATTGTAGTGCAAAACTGCATTACCTTCAAGTACCTAAAGCTTGGCTTCTCCATGCATTCTGACATGCCACAGTCTCGTGAGGGCTGAGCAGCTCAACACTAACATCTTCTGGGTCCATCAGGATTCATTAAGTCATCACTCATGCCTGATCCAGTATACATTCTCATTGCTCATTCTTCAGAAAAAGCAGTAGCAGCCACATCTTTCTAGAATAGAAAAAGTTAGGTTATATAGCTTTTCCATCACAATAATCATTCAATGAGTGACCGAAACCTAGTCTTTCTCTTCCACTCCTCAGACACGTTAGAAAGCCCAGCCACGTTCAGCCTCTCCCTGAGGCTTGTGAATGTAGAGAACAGCTTGCCTAGTAGAGGATGAGGTTACACCTGTACAGAATAACCTGTCGCTCTGTGGCTAATGAACTCTTCCAAGACATACAGGAAACAGATGTGAGGGGAACAGGATCTCTACCATGAGTCACTTAACTTTTCTCCTGTCAAGAATCAGATTACAAATGCAGAGTACCTGAAGGTACTTCTACACTGGTTCCCTTTTTCTTTTCTGGTGTCATCTGGAGTTTGCATGGCTCTTTCAGAGGGGACTTCTCACGTTGTGTAAGAAGCTCTGGTGCTCAACTCAAGGTTGTGCCTTTCACTCTGCAGTCAGACCTCTAAATACAGCACAGCACTCAACACTGTAACATCTAAGTCTCTGAAAATCTCTTAATGAAATGTCATTTATACATAGGTCGCTTCAAAAGTAATGCCTCCTATTTGTTTCCATGGAAACTGCAACAGATACAAGAGCGCAATAACACTACTTGATAGAGCAAATTCCCAGCTACAAAACACTCTTTCTCAACACAGTCACCACTATGAGCTGTGTATTTTTGCCAGAGATGGACAAGGGTCTGCATGCCGTTCTCATACAAATCTGCACCAGCGGAGGTGACCCACTGTCACCCCTGCTGAAAGGCACCACCACCCCTCACTGTGCTCACAGCCACTGTTTGGTTTCCGCCAACGTTCAGCAAGCGTCGATGAATGTCAGTGGGTGCCATTTTTTGCACATGGAGGAATCCAATCCCACCCCTGTGCTCCATCTGCACTCCCATGTCAGACGCCATTGTGTCAGAGTGCCTCTCTGCTGCCATCTGTCACACAGCAATGGAATAGGATATCGATGGGATGGTTCCACCTCTACTGCCATTCCACCAACTGCCTCTGATGTTGTGGGCCAACAAAATAAAATAGAAGGCATTGCTTCCAGAGCAGTTCTCATACACTCACATCAATCCCCTTTAAATGGACATTTAGGAGGGTTTTGTTTCTAGTGAAGCAAAATCCCCTAGACTGGCACTTGGATCGAGTTCTAACACAGTGTTATATTTAAAAATACATGGATGAGAAGGAGAGAGAAAGGACCAGATACATTTGAATGACTATTCCTGAACAAAATTATTTACTTATTCTATTATAAAGCTATTTCTGATTGCCTAAAAAGAATGTTGAAACATTTGGCTTTCTAGAAATAACTTGGTTCCAAAGATGAGTCTCTGAAAAGCCTCATTCTGGCTTGCACTCATTGAAAACCAAGGCACTGAGATTAATATCAACATTTTGGCAATTCTAATAACAGAGACTGCCAAAAGTATGTTGTCTATCAAATGTACACGGAAGAAAGATGTTAGAATATTAAAAACAGATGTCACAGATAAGAATGAAAATACTCATGCTCCCCAAGTACTCTGCAAGGCAAGATGTACAAAAACTCATGAAAGATTAAGTTAATGCTTTTCATTCAAATGCTTCCAAATGCCTTATTTGTATATTAGCTTGCTTATATGATATGTATACTGAAAGATGTTAAAAGGAGGTTTGCGTCATAATTTGATAATGGCCTTGTATATTAAAATTTAGAGTATTAACGGATCAATAATATGTTAAAGGCTACTTTTCACAGTTTCTTATTTAAACTGTCATGTTCTGTTACAGAGAAAGTGTGCAAGGTTTTCCCTTTGAGTACTCATTTATTTACATTTTAATTATTGTTCCACTGACAAAGGAAGTTTATAGAAAAAGCTCCTGCTGGAAAAACATCTACACAACTTACTGAAAGTAATCATTACATGAAAAGAGCTTATTGTCTAAAATTAAAAGACCACTTAGAAAACCTAAGTATCTTGAGAGTTTATTTGAGCAGGCACAGAACACGCTTTCATCTTCTGCTCTAGTTATTTTCAATATTGACAACTCCAAGCAGTGAAAATTAAACCAGCTTCCAAACCGAAAATCATGGGGATTGGCAGACTTTTCTTCCTCCATATGAAGCCTTGGGTTCTTTTTAATTGTCAAAATAGGAAAAGATTTTACCTCTAGAGCATTTGTTTTCAGATTTCAGGTACAGGAAGATCACCTTACAAAGAAGAAGCCAACATTTTCACGTATGATAAGTTCAGGGGGTGGAGTATTTAAAATAAAATAACTTTATAAAAACCACAAAAATCAAAGTCCTAAATATTGTAAAACTCAGTGGGCAATGGCAATACTGTATTTCTTATGAGATGATATTATTTGAAGTTGACAATCAAGAAACTTGAACACAGCAGTTTGAGTTAATGATTTTGAGGTTTTCATTTCCTTACTGAAATCACCATTTCAGTAAGAAGAGGATGATGGCTCTATAAAATTTGTCACCAACACACACTCACTTGAAACAGCAGAGCCAAACATGACTTGTCTTGATTTTAAGCTTGAGCTTGCGTTTGTACTAAAATAATACAGGCTTTCAGAAGCAAAAGACCAGCTGTTTGATGTTAAAAGGACTTTGCTGAACTTAGATGCATGATATTGTGGACGATATAATAGTAATGTAAAAACATAACAGCACAATACGATCACAGTGAGGCCCTGCACCACAACTGCTCTTGTTTTAAAATCATCCCCTTACAATTAACAGATGTGAAAGCAAACTTGGCGCATATAGATGGCTGAATTTTTTCCCTTTGAATAACCTGGTTATATCCAGTTTCCGCAGCAATTGTAAGAGTGTTTACGTTGTTTTNTCATTTCCCCTTGCTAATAATACAAAGCAGACGCGGTGTGTATGATTTACCTCAGGAGGCAGTGGGAGAGGAAGGGTGCTCCTGGCTCCTCCATAGAATGTGTTGAGGGGAGGGAAGGGGGTGCTGCGGTTGGGGTTATTTATTTTGTTAATATCTTCAGACCCCGAGGGCCCCATTCTCGTCCTCCCTGGCTGATCTCCAGACCGAGGCTGTCAGCCAGGGAGAGTATAATATCTTCAGGCTATGGCCCATTTAAAGTTTTTGCTCAGCTTTCACTGAGCTCTTCCCTCAGCTCAGGGGAGGCCATGCCATCCCGCCCTGCCATGCAGCCGCCATAGCTGCTGGGCCCCACAGTGCCAGGCCCTGGGTGCCTCACGGAGCCAAACCCCCAGGGCCTGTCCCCACACACCTCATGGGGCCACGAGTCACTCACCTGGTGGCCACGAGGCCAGCTCTCACCTGCCTGAGCTCCCCAAGGCCCATGTCATGCCTCAAACACCTTGTCAGCCCAGGTTCTCCTGTCCCCTCATGAACCCTGTGAGAAATCCCTGGGCTTGGACCTAGGGCCTATGTTATCCCCCTCGGGGGTGACTCACTGGCAATTACTCTCCTTCCGCATTTTCCTTCTTTTCAAGCTCCCTAGGGAGGCCTGGTATTTAATTAAAACATCATGAAAGAACTAGATATTTAATTACATGATTATGTCAGATAGCCTAGCTCAACAGAACATCATAAATTCTCAAAATTTTTTTCATGTTGGTTTTAAGCTTTTACCCAGAACTTGCAAAAAGGCCAGTTGTACTCTCTGAGCAGTGAAAACAGCAGCAGCATCACGCAAGGCCACATACACCTGCATCTTTCCAGTAAAAATAACAAACAACATTTTAAAACCTTTGAAAAAATATTCAAAATTAAACTTAGGTGCTTATTCTACTGAGGGTATGGCTACGTAAAACAATGTAGTTCATTAGCATGGCTTCATCAAAGCAGGCAGAGCTCAGCGCTAACGAGACTATATTGCCTGCAGTGCTCGAACAAGCCAGCCAGCTTGCCAGGTGCTGCCTGGTGCCATGTCGATGTCTCTGATGGCATTACACCAGGAACACACCAGCTAATTATACATAAATACAGTTAGAATTTTCAAACATCAAAGCAAGTCCCAAACAAGGCCATTTGAGGGGAGAAGTAGAGAGAGAAACAGTATTCTCTCCACCTTAGTGTTTAGAATTATTACGGCAGCCTTGAACCAATGGCACTATGTCAAAAACCACAAAGTGCCTTGCATGGCACAGCTCTGCAGTGGGGAATCCCAGTGGGACATCGGCTCTCCGGCCAGAAGCACAAACTGGGATTTTACTAAGGCCATGGCTCAATCAGACAGCATGCCTGGTTTTAAACATCTGCTCCATACCACAAACACACACTGGTGGGCACGAGAAACAAATGGCCACAGTGCTTCAAACTGACCCCCATGAGGTTCATGTCTGTTCCACCTGCTGTGAAAAACTACCTCCATCCTGGCAGGCTGTATGCCACGGGGTATTGCTGGTCCTTACACAGCTGGCATAAAAACACACAGGCAGCATCACCAACACACTGTCTGCTCAGGCTAAATAGATAGGAATAAACTGCATATCCACAGGTATCCTAGTTGAATTAGTCAACTGGGTGACCCAGTATTATTCAGGATTACTAATAATGAAACCTGGGAAAACATTTCTTGCTGTAGTGACAGGCTGTAGGCCTTCAGAAAGTATCCTGGCTCTCTACTGGCCAGACATAGCCAGGTGGTCCTTGATCAAAGCCCATGTGTAATGTATTTAAATGCCATCTGATCCAGGGCAGCCCTGTGACATACACCACTCCTACAAACATCATCTTATATTACTACCACAAACATCCATCTCACTGTCCAAGCAAGAAAGCACGGATTTCATATCAAGTTCCATGATAAAGTGTAATCTGACTCTCATGTCTCCTCTAGCCCCAGTAGTAAAACTATTTACTTAGACATGAATTTAGCAGGGAACATAGGATTAAGTGCAACCTAGGTTTAAGGATGAATGTCAACGTCCCTTCCTGACATGGCTGAAAAGGGTGTTCTAGGCTTTCATTCTGATCCCTGCACCGTTGAATCATAAAGCCCCAAATATTTTGGAGCTATCCTTTCTTACACACCAATGCTCAAAAGAGGAAGCATGCTATGCTCTCTGGAGCTCTGCCCTCCTTGGATGTGGCAGAGAATTACAGATAACACAGACAGGCTTGACAGATGTGACAGACTGAAACACAAACCGCTACTCCCTCCAGACCTATGAAACTTTATCTCTCATCTCCCTGTTTTTAAAGGTAGGAAATGCACAGTTCAGGTGACAGTCTCCCATTGATCTTCAATCCACCTATAAAAGCACAGTCTGATCTCTCTCCGGGACAAAACAAAAGGCAGAGCCCCTTTTCCGTGGAAGATGAGTGCAATACCTCATAAGATGGTCATAACGGGCGAAATCTGAAATGCTTTGCCAATTCTCTTTATGCCAAAAGCCAAAAACAATTGATAACCCTGAGCAGCTACTGGTAAGATAGAGAACAGAGCTCCTCTGAACATCTGGCTAATATACGGGGCCCATGGTCTGTTGAGCAGTGGGATTCTGACGTCCTAGAAACGATATATGCTGTTTGTGCTCTAAGTGGGTTTATTTTAATTTTACAAAGTGCTGTATACAAAGTGGCAAATTGTAGTTTTGCCATGTAATTAAAAAAAATATTGTAAGTAAATATTCTTTTTTCTAAACTTTCTCAGCATATAGTGTAGGCACATGGCACAACAGCAAGCATCTAATGTATATATTTAAAACTTTGTTATCTTTGGTTCTCTACAACATTAAAATAATTTAGGAAATAAAAATACCCAAATAGAGGAATGACATTAAATTTTAAATGTACATACGTCAAGTGTCTCAACAGCCATTAAGAACGAACCCATAAAATTCACTTATTCTCTATTGCGTGGCAGTTTCAGTCAAAGGAGGGGTCAGGACATACAATCTGAGCACTTTTGCCCTTACACAAACAACGCATAAAAAGAATGCATAAACAGAATTTACATCTGCTACAAATAATTTGAAGTGAATTTAATCACTGTTTTCTACCAGCATTTTTCATTTTTGGGAAAAAGCAATTAATGTTGGAACACAGCACAGCTGATTAAGGAAGATTCCCAGACTGCTCCATCCCTTCAGCAAGATCAGAAACCAAAACTGGAGGAGGTAACCAGAACTGCCAATGCACTTTAGATTCAAGATCTGATGAGCAATTTCCATTAAATTCCATAGGAGCCAAACCGAGCTGTCAGGTTTTGATCACCAGTAGAACTGAAAAGTGTCTCCCTTTGTAAGAGAGGAATTAAGGAAAGGAGCAGCACAAAAAATAACAACAGCACAACCTGATTGCTCCTTTACTCAATCCACACAGAGTTGTTCTCTGCCATCAGTACTTTGTCTGGTGGAGTTTTAAAGACCTGCAGATGAGAGCCTATCACATCCCACAGGAGATCATTAAACAGGTAATTTCTCTTTTACAAGATCTTTAGCTTTATAGTCACAGTCCACATTTTCCTGTTAGCTACATCCATTCAGCTTTATTCCAAGTCTTCCCGAAACGCATCTGAGTAATAGACCTCCAAATAATTTGTCCTCCTTCTCTGTGTTCCTGTAACAATGAATAGATGACACTGTCTGAACCGTAACACGACAAATTTCCAGCACGTAGTTTTAGCAATAAGGTATTAGGTATTCTAATAAATACAAGGTTATAACTAGAGGAAATGAATTACCAAGCTATAGATCAGTGAGCAAAAGGTGAAACTGCTGAAGAGATGCTCTTATTAGATTATCCAACTCAAGGGTTATTTATAGCTTTCAATGTGTTTCCCTATCCATCATTTTTATGGTACGCAGAAAGAGCTACAAAGCACAAATTGCCTTTTTTTTAACGTGGACATTTTAGATAGGTTCAGAGCAGGATAACCAGGCTAGGTTACATTTTTTTCCAAAACATGAAAGCAGAAAACATATTTTATTGATCTGGGAGAGCTGTAAGAGCATTGAATAAATTCCCCACCAGAGTTTATTCAATCTACTTGTCAGCCTGCTGCTTCGCAGTGTGCTTGGCTATGACTTGCCAAGGAACAACCACAAGTTGGGGAGCAGCTCCGCTGAAAAGGCCCCAGAGATCTTGGCAGAAAGCAAGCTGCACAAGCCAGCAGCATGCTGCTCAGCCTGGAGCAGGGAAGATTTTGAGGGGATCTAACAGCAGCCCTCCAGTACCTACAAGGAGATCCTCAAAAAGAGAGAGCTAGGCGTAAGCTAGAACAAGAGACTTTTGGAGTGGTTAAAAAGGAAAACTTCTTCCCCAGAAGACAGTCACAGGCTGTCTGGAAGGGTTGCTCAGTCTCCGTCTCTGGAAGTTTGCAACAGCAGATCAGATTAAAACCCTGAACAACTTCGTCTAATTTTAACAGTGAGCATAGAAAGGCCTTTCTAAATTGTACTCAAACAAAATTCTGTCTCTTCCTCCTCTGAAAAGTTTGATGTTGTATATGTCAGGCTAACATGGCTGCTCCCCGTCACCTTCTTAACCTGTTGGTATCGTGTAACTCAGCCAGTGGCTCAGCAACTCTGGCAGCCAGGCTACACTCGTGCTCCTTCTAGCAACGGCCAGGGTGGGAAACTGTGGGAATGTGATGATGTTGACAGCTTGGGCTGCAGGGAAGCATAAATTAAGCTGAAAGTGGCAATGAAGATTATTCCTATATCATTTTCTGAAGAAATCCTCAGTTTGTCCAGGGCCGCTGGCAAGAAAGATACAGATCATCTCAAAATAAGAAGGGGAAAAAAAAATGCACAAATGTAATCATTTTAACATAATGAGTAAATAACTCTGCAACCTCAGAAACATGATTCATTCCTTCCAAAAAATGCAATTTTGAAATTACAGCCCACACTAGAAGCTTTGCTAAGAAACACAGAAGCTGCAGAAAAACTAAGTGAGCATGCATTTACTGGCTATTCCCTCACCACAGTTTTAACATCAGGATCAGATCTTGACTTGAAAACAGTGTTTCACTCTGTCCTATAGCTTTATTGCTACCTCTTTTAAATACTTCAGTACATATAAACATCTCTACAATGTCTGTCAGGGATATTGTATTATGAGCACTATCATATTTATATATAAAGAATCTTTAGAAATATTTAGAGTAACCTTTAAAAATTATTATTTATCATTTCTTTTCAGCACAACGTAAGTGGTTTCTATAGCTGGAATGAATTACAGTGCACTGTCAGGATTTCCAGAGAAGGCCCTTCCACCCCAGGAAAAGTTCAGTTGCATTCTGCTTTAATGGCTCTTGGCAAGCTTGCACTATTGTTTTTGTACAAACAGAAGTAAATTTGGTACAAATAAAAAATGGAACTTTATGTGAATGAAGCAAACATCAAATTCCTTAATCTTCAAAAGAAATTCTATCCCGGAATAATTAACTATGATATATTTATAAAACTAGAATAATTGAAAACAGAATTCTAAGTTGATTCATGTAGACTGCGCTGAAATATTTATTATTGCAAGTCCAGAAGATCTGTCTGGGTTTTGTCACTGGAAATGTCTAAACTCAGTGTCCAGATGTTTATTTAAGTTGCTCCCACATAGTTCTAATGTCAATTACCAGGGGTTATCAGAGAGCATCACTGTGTATCTTCCTTGACTAATATTCTCATTTCTTCTGCATCTTTGATGTTTTCTTTCATTAAAATTCCTGGCTCACAGCCACAAAAATCTGCTGTGCAGGCAAAAAAAAGCTAGTCTGCAGACATGACATATGATGATGCCCTATGTCTGCACAAGGATAATATTTATCATCAGCTATCATTTAAGCAGTACTATAATCAGTACAATGCCAATTTAAAGCAGCTCAAACAAATACATGTGAAACCAGTGAATGAGAACTTCTAATTGATATGAAATAACTTGTGTCAGTAAATAAAAGAGAATTACTTAAAATGAAGATTTTATGAGCTGTGTTGCTTTCTCCCTCACTCCTACCCCACACCCCTTTCAGGAAAAAGCAGGGAGAAAGCCAATGACAAAGTAATTTCACACATAATTACAACTGGAATTGATGGATCTGTAGCTCTGGAAACCACAATTACTTTGAGACTTTTATAGTAACCAGGAGACAACACAGGACACTCATAACTGACTCATATAGAAAGAGCTTATCACACAGTCTCTGAAGATTTCCTACATCCAAATGTTAATAGTTGGCTAGCAGCTCATTTTTACATATAGTCATTGCCCAAACCTAGTTGGTTCATTTGATTTGTAGGCATGTTATCAAAAATTTATTTTTAACTATTTGTAAGAAAACAGAAGAAAACCAATGCCAATTCAACAAATGGAAGTCGAGACATAAGATGCCTGGGGAAAATGCTGCCAATGCCATCTCATGTTTTCATGCTGACAGCCAAGTAAACCTGGCTTCTCTCTTGGGGACGAATGTTACCCATTTTAATCCTAATTGATCAGTAAAAGTGGACACCTCACGACACTAATGGATAATGGTCTATATGACTTGGAAACAAAAATCTCATTGATTTTGTAATTTACTTCACACCTTCCATGGTAAGTTTGGGCAGGGTGTATCCTCCTACCAGGTAACATCCTGTCAGCTAAGCATTTGGCCTTGTTGAAAGTCATTCTGTCTTGCTAAGACCCCCTACAAAGGTTGTCACTGTACCTCCAGTTTCAGTGGCAATTCTGCGTGCATAATAAAAAACACCCCACGGTTCCTTGCAGAACGGCATGTTTTGTCACATAATTGCACACAACGTGCAACCTGTGAGGGCAGGGCAGCACATATCAGAGCCCCAGCTCTGAGACGGGTGCAGGAGATCCGCTGCTATAACCAGAGGAGGCTACTTCCACCGCTGTCTGACTAATCTAAGAGTAAACTAAACATATACTACTGGCATCAAGTAGCAATTGAGAAAACATTTTGAAAAGAAAAAACAAACAAACAGAAGGAAAACATAGACAGAAGTTTGCAACTGAAATTCCTATTCAGCTGAACTATAAAAAAAAAAAAAAAAAAAACCTCCTATCTAGTGCTCAGCTTCAGAGACTCAGTGAAAGCTCAGACTGCCACTACCACATCGCATCGTTGCCTCAGTCTAATAAGCAACTACATTAATACCAGTTGTGTGGGCAGAGGCAATATGGATATGTTTGTTGAGCACTACAGCTCCACTCATCTCCCTCATGACTTCAGTGGAGCTGCGCCCATTGGTGCATGATGCAGTTATGGCCCCCTATATCAAACCTGAAAGAGAAACAGTGAGGTTCTCACTCAGTACAAATTCTTCTAAATTTCCCTGTCCAGAAATCATACTTAACGCTGAAAGACACATGTACTCATATTTGGACGATGAAAAATAAAATCCTTAGTTCAATGATTCTAGCAAGTTAAAAATCAATTTGCTTCCCATACACATTTCACTGTGCTCGTTTGTGTCATCTCCTCACATTCAGTAATTGCTTAACAACTGTTATTCACGTATTCCCTTGCACACAGAGATTAAGCAAAACACAGAGGCAATATCCCAGCTCAACAGAGCACTTGCATACAAATGTTCCTGAAGGAATCAAGCCTTGACTTCAGCATATGCCTTCATGCATCAGCAAACAGAGGGCCCACTTAGTAAAATCTTATTACCCAAATGATCTAAACAGTTGCTTTAAATAAAAGATCACTTAATGCCTCCAAAGCTTTGCATACATATGGAAGAGCAATTACAGTATTTACAAGGGAGTCACATGGAGTTAGACACAGGTATCCCCCTGGGAAGTCAACCTGAGGACAAGATACTTGGGCTGCAGCCAGCTAACAACATCAGCAGTGACACAGCTCTGCAGAAGTGTGAGAATAAAACAGTTATTAACTTATGAGGGGAAAAAAAGAAAAAAAACACAGAGCAAAGTAAATGTTGCTTTCACACAGCTGCCTTTTCTGCTTCTCTTTCCCTCCCAGAACGTGGGAGCTCACCACCCAAAAATAAACACTAGGAAACCAGGAAATCTCAGCGGTGATCTCCACACATACCACCCCAAGAGCAGTGGACTTGCAACAAAACATGAACCAAAAACTCAGGGAAAGTACAGTTTGGTTCCCACCTCCCTAGAACAAGACCACACCCTGCAGGACCCGCTCCCTGAAAGCTTTGTCTTCATGACACGCTGCAGAGAATTTACACCTCTGATACTTCTCCAAAACAGCGAGATGGCAGAGCAGACAACAGCCACCTTTTCCTACAGCAAAGTTCACGGGTAGGGCACAGCTTCTTCCAAAACAGCACTCCTTTTCCCCATCCCTTTCATGCCACACGTTTGAAAAAAACAGAAAGGTCAGAAAGAAAAAATCAGAAAGAATTCATTGCAATTCACCTGGCCCAAGGATACTCCTGACAGGCAGACCCTCCAGCCAGGCCTCTGCTGGCAGCTCAGGCCTCAGGGCCTCCTCAGCAGCGCTACTGAAGGCCGCCAGGTTGTGGTGTGTGCAGCGTATGGGAATTGTCTGGGAGTTCCACACAGAAATCCCTGAACTACGGCCCAGCGGCTGCACACGGAGTATGACCAGCTTCCCCCTGGTGTCCTACACAGGTTTCAATCCATCAGTTCGTAGTGTCTGGGTATTCTTTTCCCTGAACACTGATACTGTGTCCCCGCGGCACGCTCAGAAACCACAGCACAGAGCTTTGCAAATTCCCGCACTTTGCAGGCCCCGTTTCCTCCACACAGCAACCTGCAGCCTTCACTGCCGCAGGACTGCCCGTAGCAGCCCATGAGCCATTAGACTGCAAACTGCTAAATTAGACTTACCTCAGGGAAAACCTCTACATCCTTTCTAGCCTTTAGCTACCCTCACATAAAAATAAATAAATAAATAAATAATAATAATAATAAAAAGTTAATGCACAGCAACATTTAAATCTTTGATTCTTTCAAATGTTATTTCCCAAATGCTCTGGATCATGCTATGCCCACAGCTGGCAAATCAGACTCCATGCTCTCGTCATCAGGAGAGCTTACAGCTGTGAACAGAAATTCACCAGGAGGTACTTCTCAGTGCAACCAGGAGATCAGGGACTCCCACCATGTTTCAGACAATGCAAAAATAAGGGGGTACAGATGCTGCCACGCAGACACCCCCCTCCCATGCCGCAGCTCTCAGCCTGCAGCACACCACTTAAGCTCTCAGTGCCATTTTTCAGACCCATATGATTGCCCAGCTTCAGGTCTCACAGATCTTGTCCACTTACAGTCTCAGAAGTTTTCTTTCCTCATGTAGCAATTGTTTCCTAACTCCATTTCCACTGTTTTCCAGTTAAGCACTGGGGCAAAAGTTCTTGAATTTCCCCCCAAATTTGACTACAAACTTTACATGGTCAAAACAGAGCGTCATTCACACAAGGAACTTCACAAACACGCTTCCAATTCTTTATTTCCTGACAGGTTAACAGTTCACTCCAACAAAACAGTTCACTCCCATAAAGCAGAGCAAGCTCCTCAATTCCCACTGTTTGTTTTGAAAACGTTCCAGAACTGGAGAACAGAGAAATACACAACAATACCACACATGATAAGAAAAATAAATATGACTAAACCATTCCAGCATGCATCCTCTTACTGCCTAGCCTATGACAAACTTCTGGATTGCAAATCCTCTCTATCATGGGACTCCTTATACCTGACTCTCTGCTTTCCTACCACCTAGAAAATCTTCACACAGAGCACACCTCTGTGTTCAGAATGTAGGACCATCCCCCATGAAAAGGAAACTTACACATTTTACAGCAACTTACATTTTGCCCCTTAGGCTCAGCTTTGGATTCACACAGCGCTCCCTCCTGCAGCACTCCCCAGCGCTGTGCTAACAGCTGCTAATTGGGCAATTTGCTTCACCTGTTACTGCAGCTTTTTTTTTTTTTTTAAAGGTGAAGTTTGCCCATTTAAGGGATCCACTTTGGCAAGTCCCAACATGCTGAATGCTGCCAAAATATACATCAAGAAAACTGCCTCAGCTTCACGAAGCTTAGAATGCAAAAGTGATCCTCCCAATGAAGGGAGTGTGATGTTTAACTGTGTAATTTTGTGTAAATTCCTTCAGAACTGAAAAGCCAGCATGGAAAAACCACACGCAGTAACTTTAAAAGGTGCAATAATGCAGTCAGGGACAAGGAGGACAATCTCAACAAGCATGAGAGATGCAAACAGGCCCAGAAGCAGCAACAACCTATGCTTCACGTGGAAGCAAAGGGAAAAATCCAGCCCATTTCTGAGGCCTCTTGTCCTTCAGCAGCTCGACAGGCGGAAACGAGACTCAACGACGAAACTGAGCTGGACCAACAGGTGGCAGCACGGACGGCAGCGCAGGCAACAGCGATGTGAGGCGAGCTGCACCCACAGGAGCAGAGCGCTCTGCTGGAGGGGAGCAGCTAGAGCCACGTGCTGAAGGAGGGGGCTGAGGAGAGAAACACGTGCAGCTGAGGGATCAGGTGGGTCATCAGTACAGAAACTGAGGTCTGAATGAGTAAAAGTGTGCCAGAAATCAGTGCTGACAAAGAAAACCAATGGCAAGAAGCTGGGAGGGTGAAGTAGGAGTATAAAAAAGGAAAACAAACAGAACAAACAAAACAAACCACACAACAGGAGAGGTAAGGAGGGGAAGATGAAAGGCCTGGAAGCAGCATACCTGTGCACGGTCTACATGAAACCAAGAGAGGAAATGAGGAAGCATGAGAAGCTTCAGCAGGAGCGCAGCTGCAGCAGAAAGCACAAAGACATTCACATCTCTGCAAGATATTCAAGTGACTGAGCTATGTAGAAGGTGCCCAGGCGCACAGCTGGTATTTAGATGGAGTTGCAGAAAGCTAAAGGAGACAGCAACAGCAGGAGGATGTGTCACGTGGCAGAAGTTAAATGCAGACACTAGAATATCTGATAGGGACAATTGATATGAAAGGGAACGGGTGGCACAGAGATGCAGAGTACCAACTTGCCCTTGTGAGAGGGGATGAGTCTTACATGAGAAGGGAAAAGCAGACAGCTGGTGAGAAGCCAACAATTAGAACAAGAAACCAGTAAGAGCAAAGGGAATGGGGAAGAGGCATCAAAGATGAACAACTCATGGCATGATAAAAAAAAAAAAAAAAGCCACATTAGCTTAGCAGCAGTTCTGCCTGTCAAACTGCACTCCCAGGGTATGGAGCATAACACAGAGACAACCTGAGAGCTCACAGAGCATTTGGGAAAGAGTAACTGCCTACTAGTAGAGTGCTGTTGGTGGCATTAGCTGCTTTATGCACTCAATAAGTGGCAGAGACTTTCAGCCCCTTTTCTAGATTCTACCATGCAGCTTTTTGAATCACCTGCATCTTGGTCTCTGGAGACACCACTCCTGCAGCACATACACATCCAGGGACAGCCCTGCACACACAGCTGTCCTGCATGCACTGCTGCTGGAGCATCTCAGAAACCAGGTTTTGCCAGGCTAGACAAGGAGGCTGAGCTTTGTTTTTTAAAACTAAAATAAACTCGTAACAGAGTTTGAATATGCTAGTCTACAGTAAATATCATCATGAAATACTTCTTGTGTTCCTTATCTTTCTAAATTCGTAATAAAAGGCAGAAAATGTTATTGTAAGGAAGATTTTCGTTTATCTTCAAAGAGCAGCTGAATCTGCAAAATACACAGAACTTATTTTCTCCAAGAAAACCAGAGGGTACATCTCTTAACTTACAGTATCAGACCATGAAAAAATAGTATTCCAAAGTTTGAAAGCACTGTACAAAAATATGGAAAAACACCAAGACTTTTAATAAAAATATTAAAGTTTTTAAATTAACTTGATCTCCTGATGCGCTTTGCAATACTCTCCAAAAAAGAAACAGCAGAATCCCTTAAAGCCCAAACAGAATTTGAGTTAGAAAATAACTTGAAATTTTTACCTATTTACAGGACAATGGCAGAAAGTGTTATGTTAAGCCACAGGCACAGAAACAAGTCCTCGTATGATGAAGATAATAAATACGAAGATTTATTATAGTCATCTGGACGTGTATTGTCACCACATTGTAAAAGAAAGATAATCTTAAACAGGTTATGCCTCAATAGAAGGCATACAAGACATCTTTTGTCGTTATACAAGACAAAAGATTTCATAAATGTAGTTTCCACCCAGCAGTTTACAGGCACCTTAGTTAACTTCACAGACATGAGTTATGATGCTCTTTGCACTCACATTTCTCAGCAAAAGAAACCTTCTCTTGCAGATGATCTTATAGCCTGGAAAAGCGCACTAAGGAGCTCATTTTACTGTAGTTGAAAACTGTTGAGCTTTCCACAGGGACTGACTGCCCTAAGTGCTCACACTGGGGTTATCACCCAACAACATTTACGAGGTCTATAACAAACCCTTCCGTAGCTGTACTAATAAAGCTTTCAGAAACAACTAACTAGATCAAGAATTCTCAGTATTCACGTTTGGGTTTTAAGGAGCACTGCATAAAGATCAGTTACGTGGCTCATCCTCAGACAGCCCTTCTTGAATTCAGTCCTCCGCTGAAAAATAATCTTCATCTCTCACTTCTCTGTACTGCATTGCAGCGTCCCCCTCCGGCTCAAAGCTCGACATTTTTATATTCAACCTCTCTGCAAGCTTCTGTGCTGCAAGTTTGGCTTGCATTTCCTTTAGAAAAAAAAAAAAAAAAAAAAAAAAAAGTTAAAAGGGTTTTTTTCATTTTTTTCCCCATTTTAAAAAAAAAAAAAAA
>WBMW01001092.1:3566817-3614319 GCA_013396635.1 Penelope pileata
AAAAAAAAAAAAATACAAACAAATTTACTAACAGACAAACTTGACACAATATTAGTAATTCCAGAGTGGATTTAATTACAATGTCTAGTAACTATTAGGGGAAAAATAAATAAATTTCTTTACATTTATTACATAATTGCATTATTAATATTTGAAGACTTCTTTTTTGAGTTGAAGAGCTGGAATTCCCCATGTGACAGTTCTCATCCGTGATGCACTTAAGCCAGCCTTAACAGAACAAAATCAGTCTACATATCAGCCTTGTACAGCAATCACGTAGCAACAGCAATGCTCTGCTTTCAGCAACTCCAGCAAAAAAATCTTTCATTGTACAAACAAATTAGCTTCCTTCAAGTGTCAAGAAGACCAAATTAGCAAGTGCTTGTAAAATAGTAATTAGTAAAATAGTAACACTTTTACAGGAGTGTCTACTTTAAAACGTTAGCTCAGCGTCACCTGGGAAATCAAAATCAAAATCCATGACAAGAGAATTTAGTACGAAATTTCCTTAAAGAACTCCAGAACTTGGATTCTTCAAGTGCAGCACAAACAAATGCAGCTACCTGCACATTTTAAGGATACTGAATACTATTAGCCTCTCCTTTGTGGACAGGTTGAAAACAAAGGCGAGGTTTATACTTGAATTTCTAGTCAGAGGTGAAGAGACTGCAACAAAGTTAGTGCAACTGCACGTGAAGTAAGACACTAGATTTTGTTTAGTGCAGGAACAGCCATTTCAGAAGGGATTAACGCATTATTTAATCACATCATTAAGAGAATCAAGTACAATCTCCTCAAAGTCTGGCAGTCTCAATTTCATCATTGAATTCAGAAGATAACATTATGCTTTCTTCTTGGTTTTGTGGGGTTTTTTTTGTTTGTTTAAGGGGTGTACTAATTAGACAATTACTTTTCAGTCTAAATTCATAAATTCTTACCTCATAAGCTTCTTTCTGCTGTATCTGAATTGCTATGGACTCCTCCATGGATAACAGCTTGGCAGGGGCATGGTGAAGCGGTGGCAGCCGCGCTGCTGTGATGTCATTCAAATGTTTCTTATCTCTAAGTCTTCTTTCTTCAGCAGTCAGCGGAGAGGCAGATCCCCCAGGTGACCGACTGGGTGAGGAACCACGCGATGATCCGCTCTGTTCTCCTGACAACCTAGAAGTGATAAAACATAAAAGTTGTGACCAACATTTGAGACAGAAGGTTGAACGGCTTCAGTTCTAAAACTTATTTTCAACATGTAAGAGTAGAAAAGTTTAAGAGCATCTGTAGTGTCATGATGCCATCCACAATTAAACAAGCCTCACTTGGGAAAACTAAAAAGACTGATTTTCTCCTGGCCTAGCAGCATACAGCTTCTTTACACAGAAGCAATATCACAAGTTACTCCTGAGAGCAGACAAAAAAGGCATGCCAATCAACTGGCAACCATGAAATAGCACTGCTCTGGGAGTCAAAGGAAAAATAAATGTTACTGTTACCAATACGAGGTGAATTGCAGATTCACAGAGATGCAGGAAAAGCAGAGCCACCTGCTACTGAAGTTTTAAGCCAATTGTTTGACAGTTTTGTAGCTTAAGCTATGAAATTCTACAAAGATTTATGACTTTGTTTTCTTCAGACTGGTAGAATTAGGCCACGACTGAGTATTGAGACTCTGCAGCGCTTCCCTGAAGAGCCAATACATTACGCAGCATGTCGTGTGACTTCAGGGCTCTTCAACCACCACAAAAATGAACCCACCACGCTTTTTTGGGGGGCATTTCGAACCTTATACAAGCCAATTACTTCAAAGAAGTTGTTTCTATTCCATACACTTACGCGTTTGTTTTGAATTTGTTTTTCTTTATGACTGGGTTCTTGGCTCTTGACTCCAGAACTTCAATGTAATGCGGTGTCCTGGGGTGCAGGCTTCCAAAAACATTGCCCCTGTGTTTTGACAGATTCTGCTCCTTTCCCCATGTTTTTTCACTGTCATCCCCATCCACAATTGTAACTTTCTGAAAGGCATCAACCAAAGGGTCTCTACAGCTGTCTGAAGCCTCCGTGCTTTCTGTGCCGTCCCCAGCAGCACTCTGAGATCTCTGCTGACCGCTCGGGGCGGACTGGGAGGCAGCTTCACAAGCAGCACTCTGACCTCCTGCCGCAGTCCGTATTGCCTCAGTTTCCCTCTGAGTCCTCTGATTCTCCAAGGCTGTATTTGCAGCACCACTGCGTTCTGCCTCCCGTCCTTGGGAGGAAACCTCAGCAGCATCACCGCTGGCGTTCTCGCAGGGCTCCTGCGGGCTCGCTGTGCCACGCTGCTGCGTGCCAGGAGGCTGCTGCCCGCCACCGTGCTCCAGCCTGAGGGCCGCCAGCAGCTCGCCCGCCGCCGCCAGCTCCTCCTCGCGCAGCACGGCCAGCGCCAGCTTCTCGGCGAACTCGGAGATCTTCTTGCCCTTATCTGGAAGCCTATTGATGAATTTCCTGAAATCATCATTAACAGAACACAAGTTGTGAACCGGGTACGAGCAATCCCGCTTCGCCCTGGCACCCAGAGCCGCTGCACAGAGCCGCGAACCCGCCGGGCTCCCTCCCGCGCTCCCGCCGGCGTCCCCTCAGCCGCGCGGGGCCTCACACAGGCGGCCCTGACCGGCGCCGGGCCCCGCCGCCGCGCTCACCGGTCCGCCAGCAGCCGCTGCTGCCGCCTCAGCATCTCCCGCAGCTCGGGGAGGCTCCNGCGAAGGCGCGCAGCAACCTTGAAGGGGCAGCAGCGGATGGGGCGGGACGGGGTCTGAGGCGGCTGCCGACCCCAGGGGACGCCGCTCATAGTCCGTGTCCTGGGGCGCTCGAGGAGCGCCGTTCGCTGTGTGTTTGTTACCAGGCGTAGAACGCAGCTCTCGAAATTGCTGCCGCCCTGCCCTGCCATGCCCGGCCCCGGAACGTCTCGGCAGCGCGCAGGGAGCGCTCTGCCCGCAGTGAACGACCGCGTTACAAACACCGCGGCCCGGCGCACCAGGCGGCCCCGCGGCTGTCACCGCGCGCAGGGAGCGGAGCGGTGGGTGCCATCCCCCACCCTGCACGCAGGAGAACGGAGCAGGAGGTGGGGAGAGTAAAGCGTGCTGGTACCGTGGCAGCGGGGCCGCGTGCCCGCGCCTGGAGCAGCACCCAGCTGGGACTCGGTGGGACGGCGTCCACCGGGAGCGTTGAGCTCTGAGGGCTGTGCTCTGTCCACGTTAACAGCTGCAATTTGGCAAGTTTTCCTGTTTATGAAAGCAGGGGCAGCATCTAGACAGAGTGCAATCTAGAATCCACCAGTCTAGATACAAACACCAAGAAGGGAAAGCAGACTTCGCTTCCTTAGTCAAGGGGAAGCACCGGGCACCTGTACAGCTGAGGAAATACATCCTTGGCCTTGCTTGCCCTGGGGCAAAGCACTGGTGTGTGCACAAATCCGAACACAGGTATCCACCCCCAGCAATGGGCAGGACGAGTTCTGCCTTAGCACTGTGCTCCTTTCTTGTGGGAAACCGATACGTTGCCGTTACTGGCAGAGCACTGCACTGGTTTCCTCAGTCTGTGCGTGGCCTTTTGATGAGAGGCTCCATTTAATATCGCTTCCTCAAACAGTTGATCAAACATGCACGTGAGCTAAGTATATAACAAAGCTATTTTTGTGGGATTTTTTTTTTTTTTAATTATTTCTTATGCACTGGACCCTCCTATGTTCTTAGGACCTTATCTCAAGAGCTATTATTAGACAATGTTTTCAGACGGTCTGTTCTCTGTCACATGTTTAGAATTGAATTTAAGTTTATTCTACAATAGCATGCCTGTAATTAGTATGCAATTTAATGTTATTCCTACGAGAAAATTAAATTATTAGAATAACAAGAAAATCAGGTGTATGTAAAAAAGAAAAAACTACATGAAAAGGACAACACAAAGCAGGTTGTGACCCAAGATTATTCCTCTTTATATACAGTATGGCTGAAAGACAGGTATTCAAGTAACTAACGTGTTCTATTTCTTTAAATAAATGACACCCGTTACAAGGAACACTGCAACAGCCATTTGTCTACGTTTTTAGTATTTCTTTTATCAAAGCCGCTGTATTCTAGTCATATGGCACTTGGAGGGAAATAACTCTTTTCTTTCCAGGTGGAAAAACTTCCTGTCAGACATACACAGGTCTATCCAGAAATGGTATTACATCTAACACTCTTGGTTCTTATCTGCTAAGGGTATCATTGCCATTGTCCTTCTCTCCATTTTTTCATTCTAATAAACACATAAACGTTACTCTCAATTCTTTTTACTGACAAAAGGAGACATTAGAAATTAGGCTTTGAGGGGGGAGAACCTACGTTCTGGTTCTCTGCTCCAAGGTGGAAGTAGAGGGGGGCAGGGGGACTGGAATCAAGCCATGTATGCAAAATGAACCACCCCCAAAATAACATAAAAAATAGTATGAATATTTTGAATTAAAATGAATTTTCATTTCATTTCAAAAAAAAAAAAAAGAAAAAGAAAGCAGCATGGTACATCTTTGTAGTAATTTATCTTCCCTTAATCTTATTTCTCTGAAACACAAATAAGTTTAAAGACAACCCTATGTTTCCTTGTACCCATCAGTGTACTGGTTTACATTTGGAAAGCAGCAGTCAGATTATTGTGCCACACATACCTTTACAGAATACTATAAACTCATAGTTGCTCATTTCTATATATGTTTTAATGCATCAGGCCCCTTTTACTTTTGGGAGTTTTCACATACCTCAAGTTGTAGATGATTGCTACCACCCTTGTCTTTTTCTGTTTCTTCCATGTTCTAGTGCTGAAGCTAGAGCTGGAAGGGCCTTAAGCTCATCAGGACTCTTAAGCACATTTCTTCTTTTGCACATGTAAATAGCCCCACGAGCTAAATGGGAATGAAATAAAATGCAAGTGGAATGAAACTCTCAGCATGTGTCTCCATTCTGGAGTACAGAACCACAGATTTAATGTGGAGAAATTACTTCTTACCTATTTGCTTATCTATCCACGTCTAAAAGTCTCCAGATGTCAAAATGAGGATTTAAAGCCTCTCCCAAAAACTTTAGCATGCAACTTGCAGAATCCTATTTTGTAGTTTGTAGTTTTGAGCACGGTCTCAGTATGATTTTATGATGTACTTTTGGCAATCTCTACTGAATAGACATACACAGGGAAGATTAGTCAAGTAAAAAACTTCACATTCCACAGCTGAGCATTGCATAAACTCATCTTACTTAGATGACATAGCTTGTTTCACTGTGACTGTCTTAAAGATCAATTGCTATTATCAATGAGTGGATGTAAACTTAAAGAACACTGGGCCACATTCATCCCAATTTCATTCTTCTGAAAGCTGGAGAGCAACATCCCAGCTGTGTTCAGATGTTATCTGTGGAATCTATTTCTTCTTCTTTTTTTTTCAAGTCAGCGTTACGTTGCCCAGGTCTTGTTTATCCTGTGCAAGTCAATAGCTATTTATTTTATAAGAGAGTTAATCTACTTTTGTTCCTTGGCTTTGAGAAGAGTCTTTAGCAAGGGAGTGTCTTCCTGTTCTCAAGAGCGCATCTGCCAAAGGAAATACTGACAAGAATGTCAAAGCTGCAGAGCAACCCCTTTTCCATTTGCACATGTTCTGAACAAACAAGATTACATTATGTAGAGTGTTTGCAAGGTTTTAAGGTTCATTTCTGAATGTTCACACAAGAATAGAAAGTTTAAATACGATATTTATTGCAATTTGTCCTTTTCAAGTCTTACATACAGGATGTTTAAAAGCATACAATGTAATTGCATTATTTACACAGCATATATGAAAACTGTATCCCAAAATACTTTCCAGAAGATCTGGAATAAATCACAGAAGAATACTTACCGTGGTACAAATGAAGTCATACAATTGACTTATATTTAATGCACTTTCTGGGAACTACTTATATGGCTTTTATTGATGTTTACAGAAATTTTACTAGTTTCTAATGTTATAGTACTAAGTATTCCAATCTCAATTTGACAAAATTTGTACTGAAGTGTTACAGTCTTTTCAGTCAGATTTGTTATCATCTCTGCTAATTTATGTTGCTATTGATTTGATTAGAAAGCTCTACATTTTCATGTAATACAATTATATAAATACTGATCCTCTCCCTGTTCTTCACAGCTACCAATTTTAGACCAACAGTTCAATCAAATAATGGTCATCCAGCTCACTGAATATCAACAAGCTCTAAAATACAGCATAAACTTCAGTCCTATTAGGTTAGTAAAAAATAGCACATTTTGTTCAAAGACTGAAAACAGAATTTACACAGAAAACTTGTGCAGGAACGATTTCTGCAGTCTTGGTAGTGTTTTGAGCAGATGATCATCATATTGCAAGTCTCAAATCTGAAGTATTTTCAGAGATATTCTCAGGAATAAAAGCAGAATGAACTTCCTTTTGAAGTCTGTATTTTGATACTTCATCCTGCTCTCTAGTACTGTTCTCTGAGCATCTAGCTACCAGGATCTCTTTTCTAAATTCTGGCCAAAACCAGACAGAACAATAAAGTATTTTTACTTACTTAATCTTGCCAATCAATGTCTTTCTTTTGCAACAACCTGCATTTCCTTTTTATCTATAAATAAAGCCTTCATCCATTCATCGTATTTTCAAGGCAACTCACCAATCATGGTTCAGAAATAAAATCCTGAAATATAATCAAACTGTTTGAGTACATAAAATGGTAACAGGCATTACATAATGAACTGAGGCTGCATCCATAATGGATATTAGCACAGCCCATTGGGATTAATCTTTAGTATCTCTCTTCAAAACAGGTACTGTCCAAGTAACAGCTAATATTTTTGCTTTTATTAGCCACTAGAGGGAGATGTGATTACATACATACAAAGCTTGTGCCTGAAATCTGGGTTGGGTCATGACCCATCATCTTCTGGGTTCATCAGCATACACTTCCAATTAAAATGTTTTCTCATTCAGAGTTTCACTTCAAGATCCTAGTTGTTCATAACCTAATTCATTTAGTTATTGATCAAATTATCTGGTATTTGGGAACTTTGTTCAGCAAACTCGATCTCCCAAACCGACTCAGTCATCAAAACTTAATTCAATCAAGAATACAAAACAATTCCTCTGTTTTGCATAATGAGAGGGTGCTTTGTCTGAAGAACCTTTTATAGGGAGCAGAATTCTTGATTCTCAGGGATATCCTCTTTAAGCTCTTTCCCTCTGAAGAGAGTTTGCACCTCTCCTCTGGGAGAAGCAATTTAAGTCAATGTGTGTTGTAATTCCTGTTCACTAATGCAACAGCTGTTTTCTTTTACCTTTTAGTACCTCTTAGATCTTTTTCACTCCATCACATGCAAAGTAAATGAGTTTCCTTTTAGAGCTATTAACTTGGTAAAATTTTGTATTTTTCTTTTTAAAAGTAATACTGAGCAGCTGTTAATGTTTGTGACTTCTATCCTAGTAGAGATTACAGGCTTATTTCAAACAGCAAATAGTTTACATTTTTGCCAGTGGCTTTGATTGCAGTATTTCTTGAATTCTGTGCATAATACAATCCACAATATTGTGCTTGACATATTGGAAACAACGACCATTTTAAGTCCTCAAGAGTTGATCAGGTCATAAGGAAAAAAAAACAGCTTACATGAAATGGAAGGTGATCTAAGCATAAAAGCTAGAGAAGTCTGAGCTTCTCATTTTATTTTGCCTATGCTTTAATTACACCAAGCAATCCGTGTTCTTGTGAGGTACTTGTACTACATCAAAGCATCCTCCAATCCATCCTTCAATACAGGCTTCTTTACTTAGTAGTTTAACAGCACAGTGACAGAATAAACGAAGTCTTCTAACAAATTCAGAAAACCATGAAATAATGCAGAAATAAGATTGGGATTATGAGGTGAATATTGTTATTTTGAATACAACTTTGAGTATATTTAAACAGAACAGAAAGTACTGAATTTAAGAACTTGCATTAGACAGGAGACAGAAGCAATCACTTTATGCAGCCCTGTGGCAAGGTGAATACCTCCCGGGTATTCACATTCAATACAAGAATCACACAAAACATGAGTCGTTTGTTTTCTATAGCAGTTGCTGTAATTAAAAAGAAACAGCCATGCATTCATGTTAATAGGGTTAGAAGAAAATACTAAATTTTTTTTTAGTTCAGTAAAACTGGTAGATCAAAGTAATTATGTAAAAAATAGACTACATATATTTAAATAAATTCAGGAGTAGATGCAGTCATTCCTGCTGGCACTCTGAAGTCAGCATTGAGATTTTAAGCGTTTTGGGAGATGGGGGGAAAACACACTTAAAATCAAAATAATCATTCAGGAGTGCTATTCATGTAGGGATGGCAGGAACTGCAGAAAGTTGCTGTAGGCAGAATGCTGTGTAGTGAGAATTCCTTCCTCTAATGCAAAAGTATTTTTAAAAAAGCAGCAGGGATTTTCCTGCACAATAACCAATGGTCGCTCTGCCCTGTGACAACCTACTCATCCAACAAAGCAAAATCCATCATAAAGCTGCTATATCACTTACTATTCTGAGCAACAAACACGACACTCATCTGCACCTGTTGGGTGAATTTTCTGAGAACGGCTCAGTTGCATTTTGTCCTCTCAGCAAAAGAGTGCTGGTTACTAGTGAACCTGTTCCAGGTGAACGGAGCCCTCAGTCTCCGCAGGTCTCCACGACAAGGATGAACAGCTCCCACACTTTGTACACAAAGCAGGAGCTTTCAGATTAATGCCCTTTGCCAAGGTAGTTTTAGATTCTGCTTCTAGTAGTATTGAAAATAAAATATATTAGAGATTCTTTGTACAAACTGAATTAGAACACATTTGAAGAAAATCTGTACAGCTATACAACTCCTTCCTTACAGGTACTTGAAATGCCACATTGCACTAGACAGCTTCTAAAGAAGCAATATAGACTGCTGTTTCATTCACCACTTCTTGAGCACCTCCCTCACAGTTAATGTCAGTAGTAACTTCAGATAGGAAGCTACTAAAAAGCTGCTTTCAGGATAAATTTAGCAAGACTCCATGCTGCTGTTCTTCTCTATGACTTGATAAAAATTTATCTAATCAAGCTGCAAAGGCGCAAAATACTTGCTTGTGTTTAGAAAGCATATTGGCTTGAACGCTCAAGAGGTACTGTTCTTTGTGCTGAATTCCAACACTCTCTTGAATGGGGTGTATGTCCTCACTGGCCTTGTGCTTTCAGGAGATCTTCTGTTCTCATTACTCGTACTGTCAAGGATACAAGAAAAAATTACGGGGTTAATGTCAGAGGATCAGACAACTGGACTGAAAGTGCCACTGCAATGAACTTGTGTCTTATTACTGATACTGATAGGCTACAATTAAACTATTCAACATATTTGGTATGTTCCATATTTCATTCTATAATGATGCCAAAATAATTGATAAGAAACAAGGCCAATACTGACAAGTATGCAGGCATCTGATGGAGCTCAAATTGGAATTTACAGCACTACAACTGCTTGGCCTAAACATCCTGTAGCAGTAGTGACAGTAAAATCAAATTTAAGAACACAATTAATTGTGAAATATAATTCCATAAAAGCTAAACTGTATAGAGGTTAAAGATAAATACAAAAAACAGGAACAATACCAGATAACTGGGGCTGTGGTTACATACAGAGGGGACAACAAAGATGTTTGCATTCTGAGTGAAGAACGCTGCTTGTGACATTTCAAAGCCATTAAAATATGCTCTAGGCTGAACACTGTCATGAGTGTATTTTTAAATTGGGGAGGAAAATTTTAGTTTTCATTGCAGTTTGCTGATTTAATATGCTAATTTACAACTCTCAAACTAAATGATTCCATTTGCAGGACAGCTAAGATGAACTAGTTTACCTGTTGGTAGCAATATGCAACATTCCTCCTCACCTCACTGTTTTGCCCTCCCTTGTGGTGATTTGCTTGGGAAGAGATTCAAGTGCAAGTTCATAGCATTGCTCCCAGGGCTCAGTGCTGCCCTGTTGCAGTGTTTGGGACAGAGGAAGGGGAGGTGGAGAAGGGGAGGCACTATGCCTGAATCTTTACCCAGCATCCCGGAACAGAGAAAGGCATCCCAGTGAGCAAGTAGTAATCTGTCCATGCTGTTTACTTGGCAATTGTCCACTTAGAGCTAGGATAGCTCCAAAAATTTCTGCAGTCCTAAACTGTTACTGTTGGCGTTACCTGCCCTTTAAAATGATTCTTGATGCATCTTGTGGAACACAGAGAATAACGTGTGCATGAAGCCAGTACTAAGCAGGCTCAGGGCAGTGCTGTTCGCTGTCTTCTGCTGTGGTGCCAGCAGACATCGTTCACTGATATTTTTCGTATTTCACAAAGTCAGATCTCTTGACTTCCAGGTTTACTCCCTGCTTAAAACATGCAACTGCGACTAAGCACTCCCCAAGGGTCTGCAATACATTTGCATCTAAAACTGTTAATTTCACTGAAGTATGGTACACCTAGTATCTACTAGGTGCTCTTTGAAAATTAGGAAAATTTTTGCAGAACTCCACAGTCCCCTCTAACAGTGTACTAACAGAGCCAATAAGGAACATTAGGAAGATGTTGGCTATAAACAAGCAGAAAATTGAAATACCTAGATGGAAGATCACATCCTACAGCAGCATCTCTGGTTTCTACATTGGTCTTTGGTTGGTTTTCCATTAAATAGTCCAATTTATCTTGTAATTCTTTATTCTGAAAAACAGTAATTTTCAACACTAATAATATAAAAGTACAATGCAAATAACAAAAATATTTACTGAGAAAATAAACAGTCCTTATTTCTGGGGAATAAAATCAATTAAATAACCATCTTTTTCAGTAGCTTCCATTTTAAGTACTTACAATACTGTTATAAAATTGTATGGTAACAAAGCCAACATTGAAACTGTACATCTATCCCAGTTCATTGAGCAGATAAAGTCATCATGTGGAGCACAGACGTAGAAACACGGTGACCCTCCTGACCACCAAAATCCCAGGTTACTTAATTCCCACACACCTCTTGTTACCTCCTGCTACTTGCCAGAACCTACTTCCCTCTCAGCCCCAGGAAGCTGAGAAACAACAGCGCAAACTTTATTCATGTCTTACATAATAAAAGTATTGAGACTGTACTACATTGATCATGTGACTGATGTTGTAAGTTTCATTTGCTGAAGAATAGCAAATATATACAGTAAACATGCATTTAGGCAACATCAGATGACATCAGTTCCAATTTTATTGGGTTTCATAAAACGATCACAATTACATAATGCCTTACCTCACATTCTAAGAAAGAAATCTTTTCTAAAAGCTGTATGATAAATAATTCCTTTTCTTTGACTTTCTTTCTTAGCATTTCAATCTGTGAAGAAAAAATAAAGACATTTGGTCTAATGGTGATGGGAAGAAGAGAAAAAGCTTAAGCTGCAGGAAGAAAAGATGTTTATTAAAATTTTATTAATGTTATTCAGCAACGTATACGTATTCACAAGCTGCTTTAACCCATGAATTAGGTATCATCCCATACGGTTAAGATGTTTATAGAAAGACCATGCATGGATACTAACATGGCTTTTAGAATCTGCATTTACCTGGAAACAAAATGGAAATTCAGACATTGTCATGTAACAAAGCAAACTCAGGAAAACTCCGTTTCTGATTGAAAGCCCTTTGCTCTAGACAATTTTAACTAAACCCAGCAATATGGTGCACATCTGCTAGTTTCTTGAAGGTCTTACTTGTTCAATTCTTTTCTGGCATACTAGACTCATTGAAAAAAAAGTGCATTTTCATTTTATACCTAGGGAAAGAAGTTATTTACAAGTGCTCATTTAAATTAAAGTTAGCTGCACCAAAAAATATGCCGTCTCTTTCTAATATACGGAGAAGAGCCAACATTGCGCTGCGTTATCACACACAAAGTCTTATTCCAGCAGTAAAACAAAATGGAGCGATGAGAACATGCAGATTACAGATACGGTAAAGCTGTAAATTAGGTAGCTTATGTAAAACCTTTTGGTTGATCTCTACAACATCAGGAACTCAAAGACAGCTACACAGACCAAACACATTTCAGTAGAAAAAAAATCAGCGATTGTTTACAATGGCAGAGGCAGTTTCAGGGCCAGAGAAACAGTCCTGCAGCCTCTGTCCCCAGACACAGCACAGCCACCCTTCAAGGCCACTGCAGAGGGAAAGCAGCCCAGAGCACAGCAGGGCAGCCCTACTGCCTGCAGGCACGCTGCACCCACCAGCATGCAGCCAACTAGTTGCCTCAGCACTACTGCTGACCAGGGGCTAAGATAACTTCCATCAAAGTTTTGAAGCACCTTTAAGCCTCCCCCAAGCTTGATAAAGATGACACATCCCACCAGAGCTGTTTACTACAAAAAAGTTTATTTACTGAATAGAAATTTGAGCACATATCATCTTACGCCATTAGCTTAGGGATAACCAAGAGTGAGCAAACTAGATTTGATTACCATTCAAGGGGACATTCACTTACAGGAAACCAGGAAAAACAGGAATAAGTTTGGAGGATTATATTAATATATGACTATATTAAATAAAATGAAGTCTTAATTCCGTTCATGTATATAAAACACATTGTATAAAGTAAAAGTGTGATGGCTTCCCTTGAGAGAGGAATGTACCAAGAACAGAGGCACACAATGCTGATATTGGGTAAAAGCTCTTCAAAAATAATATTAATGTCTTGCTGTATAACATTTGTGTTTTTTTCCAACAAAAAAGTTAGCTATGGCAAAATTAAACTCAGATGATAATGCTTACAGCACCATAAATGTATATTGCACAAAACAAAGTCTTGAGAGGGTCTTTGATCTGAGGAATAGTGTAAAGTGAGAGAAAAACTAACAGATGATAGAGCAATAGATTTTGACTTTCGGTTGAATGTAAGGTAAGGAGAAGGAAAGGAGAAGCAGGATTGTCCAAACACAATACTGAACTGAGGGCACAAATGGTGGCCAGGGCTGTCTAGGGTTGGAAACAAATCAGCACAAGTGAAAGACTGTGAACTTCCTTGGACTGAGTCACTTCTGGACTGACTCCAGTCCAAAAATATTACCAAGATCTTCCTACATTTTCTTTGGGCAATGCCCAAAGCCTATAATCCACCTCATCCTTGCTGTGTCTGCAGACTTTAGCATTTCAGCTCGCTGCCAACTCAGCAACTTGCTCACAAATCTGGATTTTGCACAACTCCTCTCTCAGATTTCTCCATCATTTTCCACAAACTTTTCTACAAGCAGTACGGAGGTACATTCTTCAGCCTCTCCTCTTTCAACCTTGTCTAGAAATGCCCAGACAGACTCATCCCTACCACTCACTTCTTCCCTACCTTGTATTGCCAGACTCACTAGCCATTCTTTTCCCTCCAATTTTCCACCAGTATTTCTTCATAGTCATAGTAAGCAGTCAAACAAAACGTGCAATCACTTAACAATATCATTTGTATTAATGCCCTGCTCATTCCTTTGAAGACAATTCTGCTAACAGTATAAATGTGCATTTAGTGACCCTGGGCCATATCACCAACCTTTTTTCTATCACTTCATTCTCTCTTACCGAACCTTCTCCACTGCATTTATTACTCCTGCCTTTCCTTCTCATGTTGGGCGACAGCTGCCTATTCCAGAAATTGGGAAAAGAGCAGCAAACAAGGCCCAAGCGACAGTACTGTAACTTACCTGGTCTGCCAGGGACTGAGAGGCACCATGTGCTCTTCAGCAGTCCCTTTGGCCTCCTTGCTTCGATCCCCCACGCTTGGCTGCTGATCACAGGAAAGGGCACCTGATATCTCCCAGTCATGGCCAGATCCATAAAGATTCCTGCAGATCGTGTACAGCTTGCATTGCACACATCCGCTGCAATTTTTAGTCATCTGAATCAGCACGAGACCCCGTGGGCAATGTGAATTTTGCTGAATTTATCTAATGGCTGAGGACTAACATTGCCACAGCACTTTTTGCCGAGCTCTCTCCTCCCTGTCATAGTCCTATTGCTATTACCATCTCTATACTTTCGCCTCCTTTTAAAACCTCAAAGTCATCGCTCTCAAACTCCCTTAAATTTCAGACAGTAACCTTACCTTGCAGCATCTCCCAAAAAATTCAGTTGTTCTTGTCCTACCCATCAATGAGGATATCTTTACTTCTCATTACTGCACCTTACAGGGTCTTCAGTACATCTCCTCAAATACCAGATGAAATTGTCATGCTACTTGAAAGGACAGTGTAAATACTTTCTGGGATGAGCAGCACTTCTGAATTTCTCTTGCTCCATCAACCAACTCTGCTTCAGTAAAGATGGAAAGCTAGATGTACAAGCCAACAACACTAAATTGATTTCATGGATAGAGCATCTAAGAATAGTCAAGAGGTAAATCACGAGACCTAAAAGAAAGAGTCTTTCTCTAAGGAAACACTGGAGAAGTAAGTAGTGATATTAGAAAGGAAGCCAACAGAATTACAAAGCAATTAAGAGAGAAAGAAAAAGCATCATAAGAGATAATTCAAGTTGTGTTCAGTCACAGAGCATTTATAAAGAAAGTCTGAAATAGCAAACTTGACTTTATTCTGTATACTTAGTCACAGCACTGGAGGCTTGAAACATGCAGTGATCTATTGAATTGGAACAGAGCCAGCTGTTAGGCAAATTCAGTCAACATTCACCACTTGATACTATCATCCATTAAGTTAAAATACTTATCAGAACATGACAGTGCTAATACAGTTAAGTATTATATATTATTCAAGTAAAGAGTATTTTCCTTATTCATCTACTGTTAATTGATTTGGCATCTGTAACACTGACAGAGAGACATGAACAAACTGGTCATAACTATAACTACATACAGGACAAACATATTACACTATACAAAAGAAGACAGACAAGACATTGCAACATCAGCCTGAACTCTCAGAGACGGTGTACAAGGAAAACAAGACTTTACTCAAGATTCCAATATTTCACTGGACCTTAAGTAGTATATATCAGAAGCGAGTGTTGAAACTTTTTTCAGGGAATATAATACAGCAAATAGGAATGAGCACCTTTTTTTAAAAAAAAAAAAAATCCTTAAATAGACTGTGTGACCCCTTAATACTTCTTAACTTTTAAAACTCCTACTTTATGTAAAGAAGAAGTAACAACTGATTGATTTCAGTTATTGCACCAACTCAGTGACCTTCCTAAAGCAGTGAGCTGTATGAACACATTACAGCAGTCTCCAATGTGCACCTATTGCTAAAGCAGGCCCACGGGGCCTAGATGTCCTCATGGACTATAAACACCCACACCTTGTCTAGCAGTTCTACCCACCTTACTAGGAACTACCTTAGTAATAAGTCTTCTAATTAACAACTTGGCCAGGCAATTCCTAACTGAAAGAGCTGATGCTATGCATGTATAAATACTCTCACCAAATCCCAGTTGTTATTCTATTTTTGCTAGTAGATAAACAATGCACCGCATTGCTCAAGTCCACTGAGACATGCCAAACTCTGGACTGGAGGATAATTATATATGCTTTGCAATAGATCTTCTTTGCTCCCAGCAAGTTCCTTTCTACATTTGTTTTTGGCTTTGTTGTTCTGGCGTTACTATAATGTACTATATCAAGCACATTTTGGTTAGTAATATTTTGGCATCTGTCTGTGGCTGATAATTCCATCTTCTCATCCTCTATGCTTGTGTGGCTTCTTTTATTTGACCTAAAATTGAAACTGTACTTCCATATTTTTCAATGTGTCTGGAGTTGGAGTATCTTGGTAGAGAAGTTTTCAGCTGGGTATTAAGTCTTTGGTAGGAAAATTTCTTCTTTATTCTCCATTTGTGCAACACAAGACATCACTTGCTCGTTAGTACTTTGTCCTTTCATGCAAGTATCTTCCACAACAGAACAGGATACAGCTTCTCTCTGGTGTTTGGTCACCATTTATTATCCAACGAATCTGAGACTAAAGCTGGAGAAGAGCTCATGGGCCATGACCTAGAGACAGTTCAATTCAGTAGTTAGGGAATTCCATGTGAAATTTGAGTTCTGTAGATAATTTTGTGCCATGGAATCAAATATCCTTTTCTCTTTTCAGTCCCCTTCAGAACATCTCCCTAAATCTGCACCAACCCATTCACCTTGCTTACAAACGTAAATACTTATTTTCTCCCCTCTCCATTTCTTAACAAAGAAATAGTTACACATAAAGTAAGCTTTTTGTGCCATGAAACTGCAAGCCATTTCAATTTCAATTGCACAGATGTCAAATTTAAAGCTCTCTTAATCTCTCCAGGTTTGAAATGAAGATAATGTCATGAAACACTTTTGTTGCTTATTTAAGTTTTGTATTTCATTTGAAGATTTTTAGCTTTATCTTACACTATAAGGATGTTTCCCATCTCCTACGCTGGCACAGACTGGATAAACTGACTGACCACATAGAATAGATAACTTAAAAGAGCAAGCTTTCACCCTTTGCACAGAACCATGCCCACCCTTGAAGAAACAACGTGGCAGCAGCTTCCCTCACCTCCCACAGTGCCCCTGTGCCTGCATCTGCCTGCTCACACCAGTCTCTGCTCTGAAGACTCCTTAGTGGAAGGGACTGAAGTTTGCATCCTTCCAACTTCTGTGCTGGGACTCTCCATCAGAATTGTGCTGCGGACTGAACTGGCTTTTTCTTGGGTTGCTTTGAAAGTCTCCCTCTGCCCAGCCATACAACACAAATAGGATGAGACAGGGGCTGGGTTTCTGCACTTCCACTTGCCAGCATTCCATGTAAAATCTGCACTAAGCTGGGAACAAACATTTATATAACAAACAAGTTCAACACCGGGAAAAACCCGTCAGCCTTAAATCTTCTGAAGTTTTTCTCCAATGAGAACATCAGGCTTCAAGCCTATGCTGGATAACTTTCAGGTCAGCTGTTGCTCTAACGGGCTCTGATCTTGGTTCTCATAGCAGAGAATCCCTTTGAGGCTGAAAAAGTTGTGTGGGAGGACGCTGGTTTTTTGGGTTTTAGTGCTTTTTGGTTTTTTTTCCTCTTTTCTCTTTTGTTTTCTTCTCAAAGGTGTTTTCCATGCTCCTGTTTAATTTATGACTGGTCTGTCTAGGTCAAATTGAAGAGGTTTCTGATAATGCTTGAGATGGAAAGATTTATTTTCAGAGAGAAAAATCAGAAGCAAATGATTTCTTGGCTAAGGAACATAAGCACACTGAACCGTGACTGTCCTCTGCCTGGGCTCAGTTCCACCAAGGGCAGGCTGCGTAACTACTGCACTCAGTACCAGCAAGATGGGTCTTTTGGACATGAAGGCTTTAATATGCTTTTCCTTCATGCTTCCTACAATTGGTGCTTCTCTGTCAGCATCCCCTTTCCTGCATATCTAGATTAGGACTGACCACAGCCTCCTAACACATTTTAAAGTCCATCAGGACAGCAATGGAGAGGTTAGAGCTCCCTGCTGCATCTCAGAACTCCATTATAAAGGTTTTTTTCCCCGCTCTCCTTCACACTGCTTGCTCTTCTTTTACAGAAAACCTCCTAATCATCACTTGCACTTGGTCCTTCATCTCTCACTAAAAAGGACTGAATAGCAATCTATTTTGTGATTTTTCAGCCATCAGATTTGTCTCAGTACTTTTTTCAATTTTGACAGTTCTCTACACAAATTTGAAGCAGCATATTTTGTTTGTTCAGCACCCTTTTGAAATGTTGTTGCTTTCTGTAGCTGCACTTTGTGTAAATTGGAGATGCTAACAGCACAAATGTGTTGTGTTTTACTCTGAAAGAATAAATCCTCATTTACACTTCAGTGCTACACCTGAACATACCAAGATGAATACTGAAAAACTGATTACTAAATACTGTGCTGACCCTGTAGCCAAGCAGGTACTTTTATCCTTTGCTCTCACCTAGTTCATTTTTTTCAGCTTCTAAAAAAAGCACTGATGATAATTTTGACTCTTTACTTTCTTTCCGTCTCTATTCTGGGTTTCGCAGGTTAACCTGTGCTCAGTCTGTTCTCATGCATCAAAAAAGCTAAGTGTTTCAGAAAGCATGCTTCCCTAGCTGCTTAGGTCATTCTTTCTCAATTATTTTATTTAAATACAAGTAACTGATCACTGTAACACTCTCATAAACCCTATTGTGTTACACACACCAGCCATGAAAGTATATCAATAACAAGTAACACGGCAGGCTTTCATGACATTTTTCTAGATCTTGCTAGCCTCTACATTCTGCACTGTGTTCAATTTAATGCAGAGAGGATGTGTTCAAATATAAAATTTGATAAATTCTGATAAACACATTTTCTAGGACTCAAATAGCAGAGAAGATTTTGTAACGGTGCTGTTTACCCTAGAAAGTGTTTTAGTGCTGCAGTTCACTAGTTTTTAAACTTACCTCCAAAGCAGTCTCTTCAGATAGGAATCTCTTTCAACACCCTACCCTTTAAGTATTTTTACCATCAGTTTCTCAGCTACCATGCCATAGTTAGTAAACGTTGCTGAAAGTGAGCCTAAAAACACTTCTCTAATATTTAGGTACAGAAGAGACACAAAAGCATAAAGAATACTACATGCATGGGTAGCTCTGTTTTTCAAAGTGGACACACATCTGCAATGCTTATCTTCCCCACGGTGAACAACTACAACTCTGTTCCCTGTTAAAGCTGCTATTTTTAAGCCTTTAATGAAGAGAGCATGCCAGCAATATGGTAGATATTTCCTGAAACATAGTATGCACACCACAGACACCACCAAATTAAAAACACTAAGGGCCTAATTTATTTGGCACCGTCTGACCTGATCAAATATCTGCCACAAAAATCTCAAGTTAGTTCACTAATCAGAACACAATGCAGTTACAAGTGTTCACGCAGCTCTCAAGTAAACTGTATTTAAAGGAAAAACTAAAACACACAAGGAATAAAGGAGGGAGTGAAAATATACTCTCCATGACTACATGGCAATAAAGGATCATTTAACTGATTTTGAAAAGCAGGTAGTCAGACATCAAATAAAGTAGATATATTTGACAACCAAGTGAGTTAGTCATCTAACATTCTACTCTTCAAATTGGAGGACCAAAAGATTTCAAAGGGCTTTCTGTGTAGATGAAAGCACCAGCAGATACACACTACAAGGACTCAGAAAGCTAAACTCACCAATTCAAACTGGCATTTATGATATAATAATTATTGGCCCAAGCGTTACACATGTTTTTGCCGAAACACCCAATGGAATTGAATGTCTTTGTGATACCAATGCAGTCCACTAGAGGTCCAGTTACATTAAGCAGTTTAGGATATACTTGGAAGTAATGTAATGTAGTATTACTAGAATTGTCTGGGTTGCCACATGTATCATAAAGTGTCAAGTTCTCCAGCAATTTTGATTAGGAAAAAAAAAAGAAAAGCACCTCATAGTATGATGGTTGGTTTACTGAGATATAAAACAGACTCCAGATTAAATAATTGTTCCAGTAGTCTCTTAATTAGATAGATTAGATTATTAGATTGGAGATATTTTCCCTAATAGAAGACTGTGGTATAAAGATCACTAGCTATGATGCTTGAGAATAGTAAAAACACCAAGCTGAACTAGAAACAAATAATTTTGCAACCTACTTCTTTTCTACTCAGCTTGCATCTGTCTGCATGTAAAATAGGATGTTAGTATCACACATCTGATCATACATCAGAACTGCATCAGAATCTTGTAATCCATATATTAACCAAGACAGATATAGGTAAGTATTATATACACAGAGGTATATATAACACCATCTTGATAAAAATGGAAAAACACCACACCTAATCAGAAATTCTCTAATAGCATATTGCAAATGCCTTAGATTAGAATAGTTTCCAAACATTTGATTTTGTGGATGTGATGTCCAAATACAAATAAAAGATATTTAACGAATGCCTCTACTCTGCGCAGTAGCAAGGCTCAGCATAATACTGCTGTCAATCTGTTTTGTACAGTTTCAATTTAAACTTAATGTACCTATTTCCCACATCAGTCTATCATCCATCTGTAAAAACAAAAATGTCTGCAATTACAGCCTTCTGACTGCTGAATGGCTTCTTCTTGCCATGTAGGTAGCTCATAACTTACAGCAGCTTTCCAGTAGAAAGCCATTTCTAATTTTACAGAAAATTAGATCAGATATGATGAGGTCCCAAGAACAAAGTTAAGGGAAATAAATAGATCTGTAAAACTGTATTTGCCCCTCTACTTCTGTGAGGAACCACATTTTAAAAAAAAAAAAAAAAAAAAAACAGAAAACCTTCCACATGCATATGGGAAGAAGACCCTTAACTAGTCTGCATCGCTTCTGCACTTACCACCTGAATGCTTCAAATTCAGTTGTATATGGTATGTTTATTTCCTGGGCTGACATGAAGAATTCCAGAATTAGAGTCAGCCTAAAGTACATAACCCAAAACCATGGGATTAAACTGCTTTTATTGCATCTTTCTGCTTCACTAGCTCCAGATGCTTAACTCATCTTCCACTCCATTTGTAACTAAGGTGGCATAAGGAAACTGCACACAGATCACAGCTCTCTGGATTATGTACTAAAGGAATCAGCATTCCCAGAAGACTCAAAATACATTGTTGTACTAGATCTCACCTCCTCAACCATGTGCTTAACTTTCTTCTGTTGGCAGTGGACCATATCATCCAGATGTTTTATTCTCTCCCTTAGGCTAGCTGCTACCTCCTCCAAATGTTGTGACCTAGCAAAAGATGGAAGAATTAAACATATAAGTAGAGAGGGATATAGTACAAGCAAAACAAGAACAAACTGCCACAATCCCACCACAAATCAGGAAGATCAGGTCCAGAGGTAGGCAAGTCAAATTCCACTGGCAGATGTGAATTTTATTTGTCTTAAGTACATTTTAATAGTAGCCTTGTAGTCAAAGTAGCTGTCTCCACCCAAGGTAACTCACCTTTCCCTCACATTCTGGCACACTTACTCAGAGCCCAAAGTGCTGACAATTAAATGACATAATAAAGCTCATCTCCTTGAGATGTCTGTTTGTCCTTGAAGTAAAAGGCATTTAGACAGCTAGATCTTTATCACCAGAAAGACACATTTATCCTGGCTTATTACCACCTGCAAACCTTTTGGACATCTTTTGCACATCTGCAGCTGTCCTTTTAAGTACTTTCCTACTACAGGGCAGCTGTGAATCAAGGATTTGGCATGGTTGCCAACAGTAGCAGAAAGCTAACTGAAGTAGTAAAAAGTCATCAACAGTCAGCAGGAGTTGCTGTGGATGTTTTAAGTGTGTGTATGTATGGCTGCGTAGACAGATTCTGGATTTCTTCAAAGCTGTTTAACACAGAAACAGAACACCCTTAGAACTCCTATAAAAAGTTGAAACAGGAAGGAATCTTCAGTAAACTTTTGGCATGTTGGCCATAGGAGCTTTATCTGAATATACAGCTCTTGAAGTTCTTAACAGAAAGCAATTTCTTGCTTGCAAAATAAACTGCTGTACTCCTAGGTTCAGGACTGGCCAGGATTTGAGAAGTGGAGGAGGGGAATCAAAAAAAATTTTTTCATCTTGCTCTGTGCACAACAGAAACTGCTGAAACTGCAAACAGAACAACCATTTTAAGGCAAAACAGCAGATGGCAAACTGTATGACATGATTCTAATGAATGTCTGAATTGTATGTTGTTTCCCCTCCATAAAGAGTTTCTATTAACAGTACTCTATGGAACTGTAACCACAGCACTTTGACAAGGACTCAAAAATCAAGGCATTGCTGCAAGTTTTTCAGTCGTGCACATTAAGGTCTAACAAAGCCACAGTTTACATTTTGATTGCAACACATAGATGGTGTCTCACTTAAAGACTCCAAAATTTTAAGTACTAATAGTAATGGATAAACAGAAGAGGTATCATTCCTGAGGTGGACACCCAAGTGTCTCACTGGGTACACACAGGTAAAGAGAACTTAACAGAATTCAGCATCTGAATACACACTCATTGCTTGCATTGCACAGCTTGCAACCATATGCTTGCTTGCACTGCACTGCACAAATTCCTGTCTTTCCTTTACCCTTTTTACTGCAGCATCAGTTTTCATGCTGAGTGGACAGGGTAGGATTCAGTGAAGTGAGAAGAGTATCTGTTATCCAGTGGTAAAGGAAGAAGGCAATCATCTTTAATCTCCATATTCTACATTGCACACAACATCTGTGCACTTTAAATTGCTATTTTAACAATCTGACATGAAAAGCTGTTATTTCCCTGAAACCAGATAAGGAGGTCACAGATCAGTACAACCAGGCAGCAAGATGCTCTGGGCAGGAACTTTCTCTTGTGTTTGTGCTTCATATAGAGCAGTGAGACGCCAAAACTTTAAAACTGAGTTTCTAGGTCCCTAGAAACATTAGTAGTAACCCAGTATGAATATTCAGTCTGTGCTTATAAATCATCTTTACTTACTTTACAAACCTTTGAGAGTGAGAGATACAATTTTCACTCCAACAGTAATTTTGCTACCTCAGTGCTGCATAGATTTATCTTGTAACCTTAGTTCTGGCTTTGCATGAAACTTTCTTTTGTCTAGTTGCGGTGCTGTGTCAGTCTCAAAGTAGCAATGGCTGCACATGCCACCCATGGGCAGAAACAGAACACCCAGGTGCCACCACACCATTAGATCTTCCTTCTTAGCCTCCTGCTTTCCAGAACAACCACTCGCAGTGGTCTCACTCCCAATTACATCACCCTCACTTTCCTCAAATAAATTCACAGCCTGTTTCTGCACTGTGATGCTACATGACAGATTTTTTCCACACCTTCATTTTGTTCACGTGCATATGTCCCTCACATTTGCAGACCTGTTCCTCCAAGCCTCAAATATATTCCTTGTTCTTCCTCTGGCAGCCATATGCAAAACTGCTGCTCTCTTAACGGTTCAAATTATAAAAGATGAACTTATTTTTATCCTACAGCTTAATATTAATTATTAATTTACTATTAGTAGTTATTAATACCAAATATCTTTTATTTTAGAACGATATTGAACGGTCTAGAAGAAGATGATCAAAGTATTCATAGTCAGGATCATACTATGATGAATTTGAGAACACAGATTTAAGAAAAATGCAATCCACAAAATATGTTACTATATATGCCCCCTAAAATGTATTCTGCGTGTTTGCAAACAACTTCTCAGGAAAAATGCACGGAAGTGGTTTTGTTGCAAAAATTAATCCTCTCCCATATTTTATATCTAAATAAAGAACTTACTATCAGATGAACAATTGCTCCTAAAATTGAAGTTTTCAAGTTAGGAAAAATAAAATTCAGGTGTCCAAAATCAAACAAAACAACCAACCAACCCCTAAAGTTATCTAGCAATACAAGAAGTTCCACAAACAAGACATATCTCACCTCTCACTGTCAGAGTTGTTTTCAGATTTTGCTCCAGATATTTGTATTTCATTTAGTTCCAGTTGTTTCTGCAGCTGGTGACGTTCCTAAACAACAAGAAATGCTATCCTTCATTTCTCTCCATATGTCAAAATGTAAAGGCTTCACTAAGCATATTTTGTTGCAATTCAAAAGACCATTTGTGAAATGAAAATAGAAACTAACTAAACAAGTTTACAGCTGTTACAGAGGATTCATGCATTTCCTACAGCCGAGGACCACAGAATGCAGATAATAAAATCAAATTCCAGCTATCCATGGAAATAAGATCAGACATTTCAATTTCCCATTTGAAGATGTACAGTGGTACTCAAAACTGAAATTTTTGAATGAAGAGATGAGTCATAATCTTCAACTACATAAGTGTCATATTTTCCATGTTATCCTTCCAGAAAGATTTCTCAGTTCAAGGCAGAGATAAAAGCTGTTGATCTATTTCCCCCCTCTAAAAACATCCCTTTTCAGGCATCCATAAACACAGCGCTTGTAAACATCTATAAGAATTTGGGAACTGAGTGAACACAAATTAACAGAGGACTCTGCTATCCACTGTACTGGGAATTTAACAGAGGCATTCTGTTTTACTCTGCAAATATCAAGTAGATAACAGCAAATTAAATAACTAATGTGAAGAAGCTCATCTGCACTGTAAGAACTGTACTGCAATCCCTTATTCGCTGCATAACACTTACAAGTGGTAGGCTGAAGCCCAGGTGAAGTTAATGGAGCTGCTGAAGTGGTTTGTTAAGCTGACCTCAGCATAATCTCTAATTCTACTAATTAGACTTGTAAGCATGAGACAAAAGAGGCTCAGTATAAATGTATATCAGACTAATCAGTTAAGCCAACAAGACTGGCTTTAAAAAATATATTTCTCAGTAGTAGCAAATATTTACTCTACTGAAGTTGGTGAAAAATTCCTTCACTTGTGAGAACAAAAAATTATATTCTCTCCACAAGCAAATAACTCTCATACCTCTTCCATGCGTTCAATCAACCGATCCAGCTCACCAATTCTCTGGTCTTTCTCCTGTATACTTGTTTCTGTAATCTGCATCTTCTTATTTGACTCTTCAATAGCTTTCAGAAGCCGATTTGTTTCCTCCTTCAAATAAGAACATTCACAGTCACAGTAACATACAATACACTAATGAGGAATTAAACAATTTTGGGGCCACAGAACCAGGATAACAGTTTTTAAGCAAAGCTCAAAGCTTTTCACTACAGTTGCCTAGAAGTCTGGAAGAGTTGTGACCCTGAATGTGAACTGCACAGAATAAAAGACCTGGGGCATTTTGAAGCACACAGGTATTGTAAAGCATCATTATGAAAGTATGAGAAAACCACTTAACCATTTCTTAGAAATGTATTCTCCCTTCTGAGTATGCACAAGAAATTATGCTATTCCAGTTGACAGCATTTTAAACAGCAGAATTTACCCTCTTCAGCTGCATACTTTCCCCACGTATAGAACAATAGGAATAGAAATAGGTTAGGGAATCTGCCTTCAATCTCAGTCATTGTCTGTCTTTAGACACGTACACAATGACACAATGACAAACTGCTCAAAGAAAGGTTTTACTTGTGGGTAGACTGAGACAAGGGGACTGCAAGAGTCACTGCCCCACTAGTATCCAGTGAAATTTTCCCTCCCTCCCGTTTTTAAAATATCACTAAAATTGGAAAGCCAACTTACTCCATTTCAAATGTTTTTCAAATGTTGAAGACTACATTATCATTACTGCTACTGCATTTGAACACACTTTTTCTCAGCCTTATGGCCTGAATAGCCTCAAAAACTTAGTAACAGTGGCTCGATTAGTCACAGAGAAAGGAGCATATGTACACCCCGGAGTATGAAGTGATTGAGAAATGACAGCCAAGCTGAGCACCACTTTTACAGACCAGCTGCACGTACTAGGAGGATTTCTTTCTCAGCTTTATGTTTCTGCTCCTCTTCTCGCATTTTTTCCTCATATTGACTATACAGTTTTCTCGTCATCTCTCGCATGACTTCAGCATTTGCTTCTTGTGATGATTCCACCTATGACACGGGAAAGGATGAAAGTCGCAGCTGACCTGTCAGTCACTACAGCACAGACGTCTGCAGGAGACATGAAACTTGCACGATGTGAGAATAACACCTTGAATTTCAGCTCCACCTTGCTATAACTTTGACATTGTTAAAGCAGATTTTCATTTGCATCAAGACCATTTACAACACTCTGCCAATGTGGAACTCATTCAAATTGGCAGATTTTCATCAAGTTTCATGTTGCCTGAATTTAACCAGCCATTGCTCCTCCAGGACCAGGCCACACCTCTTTGCTGAGCTCTTCCATAACAGTCTCCAATTCACTTGGTTTGTTTTCCCATGGAAAAAATATCGCCTCCTGACATTTTACAGAAGTGTAGATTAGAAAGTGCAGATAAGAAAGTACAGATTTAGTTCCTGTTTCTAGATGATCATGAACTCTCAAAGCAATGATTACCTTAAGCTGAACCTAAGTATGTGCTTCTAACTAGAAGACACAGCTGCACCCTCTCCCTTTTCTCTCTTGCTTTTTCACATACTGCTGTTTGTGCAAGCACAAGAACTAGGGTGGCCATGTTGATCAGGGAACAACTCAGGCTAAAAATCAATACAAAATGGGGTGGGGAGAGGGTTAATTTTTAACCATGGGATGAGAAACTCTACCACTGCCACAGGGAAGAGGGCAAGAATGGTAATTCTGAGACAGGATTTCCCCCTTGTGTTAGTTCAAAACACTCACTGAACCACACCCTCAGTGATTAAACACTAGATAGGACATTCACAGCTTAAACCCATCTACTATTTAAACTGCAATAAAAGCAAAGTAAAACAGCTCCTCCAGGACTTAGTTCTCTTATTAGAGATGCTATATCTCAGAGAAGGTTATACTAAAATGCAGTGGGAGCTATAGCAGGGAGAAGAGAATACTCTGTCATCTGGGAGAAGAATAAAGTGATCCCTGCTGGTTGCACAACCAGAAAATATCTGGTTCAGATTTCAAGGTCTTGTTTGTGTGGGGTTTGTGTGTTGCTTTTTTTTTTTTTTTTCCTCTTCAATTCAAGGACTGAAGGATTTATTAAACCCTTGTGTTTATTTTGCATGGCAGGAACAAGCGTCTTCCTGCCCAGTAGGATAACAACAGTGTATTTCATCCTTTGCAAAGGAGCTAAGCTCTGAAGGATTCCACTTGTACCGCAATTTCCCCCTTTGGCATCTCACCCAGACTAGTATTGGGACAGAAGTAGTAACTTGCACTTTTTGAGGGGGACTGAAGTTAAATTAAGTTTCACTACAACACAAAACCTTTCGTGTTACAGGAAGCCTGAAAGAATCCTATCAAACACCAGATGTCTTTGCATCTTTGATACACAATTTTACATGTAACTTTCAAAGACAAGCATTTATTCTGCAAGCCTCAACATGCTTGAAGAGAAAAATATCAGTTGAATTGGGACTTAACTGTGGGTCTCTGCCCTTAGAAGTAAATACACCTTTCCCTGGCTTGTTGGTGCATGTCCTTAAGATCACAGCAAAGTCCAAGTTTCTGTTTTGAAATCTTAGTTGCATCAGCTTTTATTCTTTTAATTGCCTTTATTCTTTTTTTTCCCCCTGCTTTTATCAACTTTCACAGCCTGTAAAGTTTCACTATGAGAGGAAACCAGAATATTACTTATAAGTTGAAATAAACTGATGTTAGTGATTTCTCTTTTAAACATTCATCATTAAGCATAAATGCAGGTCAACAGAGAGCCAAAAAGAAACATCTTCTCTGAATAAATTAGACAAGAGTAAACCAGAAAGAAAAATGTTTACAGAAGAGGCTTTTTTTTGTTTTTGTTTTTTGTTTTTTTTAAATGAGATGAAAGGAACACGTTTGGCAGACAAGACAATGAGCAGAAAAAACAGTCAAGCTTTCTGCCATGTAAAACCATAGTTTGCATTTTATTCCTTTATATTTCTCTGAAATAAATAGCTTAATTCTCTTTCCAAAACACTTGTTGTTACAGCACAAATCTGCTGACTGCATGTTCATAAAACTTAGGAGATTACCTACTAAAAATCAGACAATACCATATAAACAAACTCAACACCAAGACATTCTTATAGCACTGTGAAAAGTTATAAAATCCCTTTACTTACATCAGTGGACACTAATTACTATTTAACAGTTTGAACTTCCACCTGCCAACATTCCTGGATAGTAAACCCATGCTAAGAGAAGACTGACTGTTGCCAGCTGGGATTCTTTGTTATCAAAACAGCATCAGTTCACAGGAATATGACCACTCCAGGGAATGAGCAAGGCATGCTAGATGAATGATCCTTTACAAATAAAGCTGAACAACTAATTTAATATACTCCTAATGCTCTTACTATGCAATATTTTCAAGGGAGGTTATATACTGCACCTTTAATTTCAGTAACTGATTTTCAATTTGTGCTGTTTCCAGTTGTTTTTGCTTCTCTCTCAGCTTTTCCATAGATTGTTCGTGTGTGTGTTTTAAATTCCTTATTTGTTCCCTTATATCAGTGTTCTCCAAAGTAACATCCACTAGAGTTTTCTGAAAGAAAGAGGCAAAACACATATTAAGAATCCCAAATAATGTGGTGAGCTAACATAGTCAGGAGAGTATGGAACAGGAAAGAAAAAAAAAAACACGTAAGAGAATCCTGATTTGTCAATGCAGTGCGAACAGTTTTGCAAGTTTTAGCATTTAAAATTCTAGCTTTTGTTGTATTCAGTTTGCTAGAAGGTGTTCCCATGAGGAACACAGTCATTGAAATCAAGTCCTGGAACACTACAAAAGAAGAAAGGAATATGGATACATTTCAGTACAAACGCTACTCCCAACCATCTTCACTTATTCTCTCCAAAGCCCATGCTATGTACATATAAAACATGCTAAAGAGAGAAAAAATGACATACAAAAAAGCAAGAACATTAAGTTGTTGAGCTCAGAGATACAGGAATTTGGAAATATTTATAACAGAAAATACATTCCCACCTTCTCCCTCCCCCTAATTTCACAGGTATGTAAAGCCTCACGAGAGTTTAGCATCCGCAGATGCCACTTTCATTTTTATTAAATAGTAAAGGTCAGAATAAGCCAGGAAATGTTCTGTTTTGCAGAATACACAACAAATCACATTTTCACCTTAAGACATTTCATAGAGACACGACTAGCGGCATTAGTCTAGAGCAGATCAGTATCTCTTGATTGTACACTTTTAAAATATTTGTTACAAAACAGTTGCTGATTTTTTTTCCTTAGTTTCATAAATTAGCTGCCTCAGATATACAAGACAATACTTTATGGGCTTGTTTAGTGTTAGAAACTATTTTTTGTTATTCATGTTTAATATACGCTTTAAAATCCATGTCAGAAAAGGAAGTTGTCAGCTGTGAAACAGCTATTAAAATGTACCTGCAAGTCTATTGATGCTGATGTCAAGGAGCTGTTCATTTCACTAAAGCTATCTAAGGCTGCAGCCTGCACTCGCACATGATTCTCTAAGGATTCCTGATGAGCATTTGTCACCTGAGCAGGAAAAAAAAAGAAGTTTTATAAAGAATAATGATCAAGTTTACCTATTCTCTCAAAGGGACCTACAGAATAGATAAACCCCATCGCTAATTTTCACAATACTAGGATGCTTAAAACACATAGGCCCCAAACCACATCCCTGTACCTCAAAAACAAACAAACAAAATATGTAATTCAAATATGTTAATAGAAATAAAACAAAAGTATCTATGTCTGTTACTGATCTGTAATCAATGTAAAACCTATCCTTTTTTTGACGAGGAGAACATTTGGCAGATGTCTATTCAGAAAGCTTACATATACAGAACAGGTAGACTTCTGGTGAAAATCAGAAGAATGCAAGAAATGAGGAAAGCTAGAAAGGTTTGGGTAAATGGTAGAACAGCCTTAATTAAGAAGGAAATGACTAATTGGATATGTAAAGAAGCAACATCAAGAAGACTCAAGGATGAAACAATACAAAGCAGGCAAGTCAGCAGAGAGCTATGTTGTGTGAAAATCTGTCATCTTCTGCTGTGCACACATATACAAGCCTATGCATGCTGAAAAACCGGAAGGAATAGAAGCACAAAATGACAAAATTTAAGAGGTGACAAAAACCCAAACAGCGTAAATGATTATGAACCATTCAGTAATAAAGAGGAAAATTGTTACTAATGGAGGCCAGCCCAGCTTGGATTCTTTGATGGACCAGATGTGTTTCTTGTTAAAGCATTAAGAACACCAGTGACCAATACGGAGATCAATTAGTGTTTATTAACAAAGTTATACACAGATCAGGTCAGCCTGGGGAGCAGAGGCCAAGTAGTTACTGTTAACTCTATACAAATGTGTGCTCAAGTAAAAGCAAACAAACAAACGAAAGCAGAAATGCTTTGGATGGGTTAAGAAAGTTACAAGATAAGAACTTGTGTGAAGAAACATCCTGCCCAGGGCAAGGTATTTGAAGTACAATCTTCAAACAAACGTTATGAGCAAAAAGTAGCCCTGGAAATTGATGAGAAAAAGGTACAGTGATTAAAGCTGAAGCTAAGAGTATAGAAAGGATTTTAAACAGGATCGTCAAACAGCATGGAAGGTGGTGGTCATGTGAAAAACAAACAAATCAAAAAGGCGTATCTTACTAGATAGAAGAACACCTGTGGTTTTTTTTTTTTCAGTCACTCAAAGGCATCAAGAATGTGTGTGTGTGAGGGGGGGATGTCTCAGTGTACCATTTATGTCAGAAGGAATCCTTCATAAACCGTACATTTGCTTCAAAATTAGAGATCCTGTCAGAGCTGGTCAGAAATCCTTTATTAAGAAAGATTTTCAGACTCACATAGGATTTCCACTGGTCAAGTGGAGGATCTGGAAGTGCAGAATATCATCACTGCTATTCAGTAAGGATCAGCCACAAAGAAGACAAAATTTTATCTGAGCCAGCATTTGCCTACATGATACCGGATGGGGGCTGCTCCTTGTTGGCATCATTAAGACTATTTAATTTATTTCATAAAAATTCAATTATTTCCTTCCTCTTTTCAGTTTGGGGTGAATTTTACATATATTTTTTTTTATACTACTTGACACAGAACTCTGTTGTGTGTTCTGATCTTTCTACATAAATACAGCACACAAGGGAGCTGACAGTCTCCAAATGAGGACATCAGAAAAGCACAAGTCCAGGTCCCAGACCCTTAAGTTAGAATATGTTTAATTGCCAAAGCTTCATCTGAAACAGGGCTGTGAATAACAATGCTGAGTATAAAATGCACAGCAGGTTTTCAGGTGATTTTTTGGACCAAAGAACTCGTTTAAGACAAATGGTATTTCTACAGACTGCAGCAGCTCTTACTGCTAAAGCACACCTCAGAAGAAAGAGAGGTCATCAAATGACCACCAAAAGGTTCCATTAAGAACCAGAAGGTAAGTCATTCTAAATGTCATGCGCTAAAGAATATCATTACTTCTTTTATTATCATGTTTAAACAATACATTCAGTAGAACAGAGCAGTCTGTTGAAATTACAACTTTAAAGTTGTACACATTACTCCTAATTATATAATGAATAGTTTCTCAGTTCATCTGGCAGCTTACTGCTACAAAAACCTCCCATAATTACAAAATTGTCTAGAATGAGCATGCACACAGACAATGATATCAAGATTATTCTTTCATTTCCAAGAAGTAGGCAATTAATTCCGTATGCAAAAGCATCCCTGTCCTACTTTACCTTCCTAGAGGGAAAAGGTAAATAAATGGATAGATAGTATAGGGACAGTTATTCTCATATGCTTTCCCTATAGGTGAATGCATACTTACTTTCAGTTCATTCGTAAGCTGCTGTATTTTTCGTTTCATTTCATCATATTCCCCATACATTTTCTTTCTTACTTTTTCCAGAGTTGCTCTCACCTGGTATTAGAAAAATCACATGCCTTTATCAATCAAACTTATTGACACTGTTTATACTGGGACACAATATTTTGTTTCTGTATTTTTTATCATTACTTTCCATTACTGTCCATTATTAATCAAACTTTTGGTTTACTCTTAAGAACTTATGTCTTAAGTGCTGCCTACATAGGGATGTTCTAAATAAAAGTCTGAGTAATTCTAAATTTAGCTGTACACACTTAAGCACTAGTAAATTAATGATTTAAATAATTTCAATTAAATTATCGATAAGTCTAATCTACTTTGATTGCTAACGGAGTTAAAATTAACTTGAACATACGTTTTCCTTTTCAGAAAAGCATTCACATATGGATTTTATATACATTCATTCTATTAAAGTGTTTAACTAAGTTTTCCCTGAGTGTCCTTTGAAAATAAACCCATCAGTTTCACTGAATTTGGACTTTTAGGCTCATATCTAGTTAAACAATATATTAGCATAAATTTACCAATGTAATTTCAAATCTGAAGAACAGAGTATCCAATTTCATTTTATTTAGTAACTATGGATGTAAATTATACCTTGCCTTTCCAAAAATAAAAAGAAAAAGGAAAAAAACAAAGCATGTTAGAAGACAGCTTGGGTTTGCATGCCATTGACAAACATGCAAAGAACCAATTTTCTCAAGAGCACACATTGTAAACACCAGTTAAATGTTTGCCTACAGCCTATCTTCCAGCTACATAATTCAAATTCTTTATTTTTCCCCTCCCCTCAGCTGAGCACAGACTGGTTGCAGATAATCTAGGGCAGTCAGCTTTCCTTGCCTCTGCATAGCTGAAGTGGGGCTTGGGGAAGGAACAAGGAGAAAACATTAAGAGAAGATGTTTCGGGCAGTTCTGCAGTACAGATACTCCCAGAAAGAGGGGCTCTGGCCACCAAACCTATGCAAGGAGTGGGCACAAGCCTACCCCAAAGTACACGTTTCCTTTAGGATGAGAAGCACAGAAGGAAGCTGACTTCTGCACCTCTCCTGCAGGAAGCACTCCTCGTCCTGTCCCTGCCCACACACACCTGCCCACACGTACGCTTTCGCAAGGGTGCAAGTTTGACTACAATACAGAGAAAAAAAAAAACATCAGCAGTTCTAACATGGCCCATCATTTTTGGGCTATTTAAGTCAGAATATAAATGGCACAAGCTGAGGGCTCTGCTTCTAAAGATGGAACTTATCTGGCAGGCCAAAGTTCACAAATGAGCACAGCGGAACACAGACTCCAAAAGACAGCAAAGCAAGGGCCAGCACACATCTTCACAGTTCTTTCCCACTTTTTCTGAGAGAAGCAGTACTCTGAACCCAATGCAAGACATGCTGTCAGTCTGGCCTGACGTTTCCCTCCATGCCACAAGCCAGCAGTGAACAGAGAAGTGCAGGGAGACGGTCCCATGTTCAAGCAACCTGATTCAGGTACCGGAAGCAGCGCAGCCTAGGGAGCTGCGTTGTGCTGTGTGCCAATTCATCCATTCCCTGGCAGCACTTCAGATAAACTGCCCGGGCAGGAAAACGGCAGCAGAGGCAGCTCACATTCCTTGCCTGCACAGCAGTAGTGACATACCCTAACTGGTGAGTGCATGTACTGGAGAGTGTTAAATACTGGGAGGTAGACATCTGTGAGTATTAAAGGACAAAAACAAGTGCTGATAGCTGGAGACCAGGCAGATGCTAAGAGCACACATAATTACAGTATCTTATGCTGCTGGCTTGACTCAGTGCTCCTCCCTTCTATATCAACACAGTTCTCTTGCACTTAAATCAGTGTAAGATGATAGCCATTGACCAATAGCTTCCTGGGTGGCAAAGGTGGATGGAAAGAGAAGGTCCAATTATTCGCTCTGGGCTAATTAGGAGGTTATTGCCAAAGCCTGAAAGACAAGGACTGACAGGGAAAGAGATGAAGAGTCTCAAGCACAAAACCGAGCAGCATCAGAAATGCATTTTTTTCTTTTGGAAGAGCTCCTGTCAGTTATGATAAATGAGAATGCACAAAGAAAGTAGTACAAAGTCATCCTTATTAGGCTGACTATTTTAAGGCTGCCCCAAAACATACCCAAGTGATTTTACTACATCACCTAATTTAGGAGCCTTTTCAAAACTGGGATGGAGGAGGGGAAAGCAGAAGAGAAGAGACAGTTCATCCTTTCAGGTGTCTGCTTACGTAGTTCATCCTGTGTAACATTTGAAATTACGAAGGCTTCAGGTCAGGAACCTCAAGATCTGTCAGTCAGCTTGTTTGTCCAGCTGTATGCCTCCCCTCAGTCACCAAGCATTAAAGAGCATCATTTGACACAGAGGACTTGTGTTTGAATCATGTATCTCCCAGGTACCTAGCAGATTTTTTCAGCTCAAGAAATAACAAGGCAAACCTATAGCTTCAGAGTGGGTTCTCTACTCAAATTCAGTGTTGGCCTAGACATCAGTCATTCCATGCATACTCACAGCTCTACACAAATATATGGAAGGGGTATTTGAAAAATTTTGAAGGTGAAAGCATAACTCACTTCTTTAATGTAGTTCATCTCTTCTTTCAGCTGATCAGCTGACCAGCCATAAACCACCATTTCTCTCTTATGATTGTTGTCAGTCCGGTGCACGACGCCATACACCATTCCATGAGAGAGCTTCCCTGGAGACACGCCATTTGGTACGTGGTAGAGCTCCTTAAAAACAAATAAATAATCTATTTTTAAGCAAGTTCTAGAACAATTAAAAAACTAAATACAGTAACACAGAACCAGGAGAGACAGACAACTATAGTGAAGGCACCACAGTACCTAAGAACACTAGTTCCCAAATGTTTTGGGGCCAAACTGTCAACTTTCATATTTTTGGGGTGATCAATGATCAGTTCATAATTGATACAGATGTCTGTTTTCCACTAGCTCTAATGGAAGTCGTATATGTACAGTCAGGAATAACAGACTGGGTTACTGCAAGGAGAGAAAGGCATGTGAGAGAAAAGGTTACGCTGGGCTTATACGGTTCTTTCCTGCATTCTTCCAGAGCACTGTTTGCTCTTACAGTTTCCCTTTACATTCTTGCAAACACAAGAATTCTTGCCTCCTGCCCCCTGCAAAACCCCTGCACAAGTTTAATCAAAATATTTAGACAGTTCTCAGAAAATGAAATTGAAACTTCTGAGCTCTTAACAGAGAGCTCAGAAAATATTGTTTTATCCTGTAGATAAACAATCTCGAATTTTAGTTTGCATTTGAGGCTAAAAACCTCCAGAATAATCAAACACCATTTCAGAGCTGCAATTCTCTCATAGAAGTTCTAAAAGCCAAAGCAATGCTATGAAACAGCATTTGTGTGAGTGTTCTGGTGTTACGAACCAGTTATTATAGGACAGAACTTGGAGTCTTGACAGGTAAGTAAACTGGCAGCTTTGGAGTGCCTGCATTCGATATTTTAATGATCTGCAGAAATCTGTAGAAACATACTTGTAATAAACGTCTTACTTTTTAAGCGAGAAAAAAAAAAAAATCTCATCTAACTTTGGATACCTGCAAACTGAGAACCTATAAGGAATGATTATTTGTGAATATAAAATTAGAAAGATATAATCTTGAAAAACCCAGCTGTTACTGCATAGTTTCGCACATTGTCTTTCTTTTAAAGCCCAGCAATGGGGATAAATCACTTACAGGTAATTTCCCTGAACTTCCTTTCACATATAAGATTTACCAGGATGCAGATAGATAGGTAATTTCCCTGAACTTCCTTTCACATATAAGATTTACCAGGATGCAGATAGATCTGAGAATATTTACAACATTGGCCTTTGAACGTATTTGGGTTTGTTTTGTTTTCAGTAATGACACAGCATGGAAGCCCACAGACTTTGAGACACTGTAGTGAACTAGCAGTCTGAACAGCATCTAAATACTCTTTGATACCAAACAGAGGAAGGAAGAGATGAAACTTATTATTTTGTATCCATATGCAACTCCATCCTAGCAAGTCTCCAGTTCTTACCATGACAGAGGGTGATGGTAGTATCTGCAGTCTATCGCAGTAGCTCTTTCTGTTTTTAGCAGCCAAACTAACACAACTACAGTGGCAACGTAAGAATAAAAATTAATTTGGGTAGGGTGAAAATGAACAGGAAAATCTATTTGGATTAAAAGTAATGGGTAAATACGGAAGTCTGTTATATATAGTACAGAACAAAATAAAGTTGTGTCCTTCCTGCATGGCACTGACTGCTTTTCTCAACATTGAAAAGCCTTTACTATAACATTAATGGCTGAATTTTCTGAAGCTCTGGGTGGGTGTATGCAGGGCTGGGAGGGGAGCAATCCTGCAGCAGACAGGATTTCAGGCAAAGGCAATTTCAGGCAAAGAACAACAAAGCTATAAGTTATCATTGAAAATGAAAGGCTTAAAGCCACTTAACAGAAAAATACTGGGCAACCAGCCCTACCTATATCAGATACCATTTTGCACTTTGAAAACATTATATGCAAGGCTTTGTATCTCAATAACCAAAAGTTACATAATTATGTTTTTGCTTTTTTTTTTTTTCCTTTCCTCTTTACACGTATACGGGCAAAAATCCTACACCTGATTTTTTGAGAATAAATACAGGAACTGGATGGGGACATGACTCAAAACTTCTGTATTTGTTTACTTCCAGGGTTGTACAGTTTCTTTGGCAGTTTCATCTCAGCTCCTCCCCTGCGTCTGGATGAAGGGATTACATACAAGTTTCCATCTTCCAGCTAACCAGATGAATAATCACTTTGATTGTTCAGAGGTTGCTAAGGCCCCAGACACTGAATTCATAAATCCATACCCTTTACCCACCCTCATCCATTTTTTATGAGGTGAACAGCTGAACACTAGCAACTACTAAGATCCTTTGTGCCTTCAAAACATTAGCAGAATTGTTTGAAGTGCTGTTTGCAGAGTTCTGTATGAAGATTATGATCAAGTTCCTTGTTTTTAGAACATCATAAACACATTACTAACGATTTAAAAGATTTTTCCCTCCCTAGAGAAGAAAGACAGATTCAGACCACTAGGTTTGCAGCAAGAGGATCACCCGTGACACTTACGTATTTCACAGATGAACAGACTTAAATTTACACCAAAATAGGCACATAATGGGCATCAAAAGTATGCACAAAGCCAGACTGGTTACACTTTTCTAGCAATGATGATAATACACTTATCTGTCATCTATATTTGCACAAGCCTCCCAAAATATCTTTGTCACTTCTCTTTCAGAAGATTAAAAGAATCTCCATCATCTGTTGAGAGTTCCAGTTCTGCTGTGTGCTACTTACAGTATAGGCTATTGCTTTTGCTTTATTTCTCATTGTTTTCCTCTGTCTCCCATATATATTCAACTTTGTAATTCAATTTTCTGACAAGGTCCCCATGTCTCTCGACTCTGAGGCCTCTCAGTTAGCGATGATGCCAGAATAAATAAATACATGCAAGTATTTTGGAGCAAGAAAAAACTGTAGTTAACCAGAGAAGTAGGTGAAGCTGGAAAGCGTCTTTAGATTAGTTAACCATTGCTGTTTAAGGTCAAAATATCAGCCAGCTCCAGAGCATAGGGAAGTTTTTACTCCCCACCTGCCCACGCTCTAGCTAGCACTGGAACAAGACCTTTCCTAACAGCAGTTTGCTGCCCCCAAATGTGCTCAAAACTCCTTATCAGACAAGGCTGACTAAGCTCAAGAAACTCATGAGTATTTCTTCGTGGCTATAGTCAGTTATATGACAACCCAAGTTAACAGCAACATGTCACGCCGACATGCATGAAGGCAGCTTCCAGGAACATGCTTTGCCTAAGTTGTAGCAACAGTCATGCTGCAGTTGGTGGGATCACACAACACATCCTAAAGAAAAGCAGACTTTGTTTCCTTAATTAACATTTAATACAGAAGCCGACACCCCAAGGTTGCAAAAGTCTTGATAATTGCCATGCATCCTGTTTATGTCTGTCCAAATAAGTAGCACAAGCGACATGTAGCATGTGAATCAAAGACAGTATAAAAACCAAACTCATATTTAAATATGATTTGTGAGCTGCTTTTTATAGTGCTCATGGTTTTATTGGCATCATGTAAATAACACTAAGGGATGATCTGTCTCTGAATCCATCTCCATCCGTTTTTTAGATGGAAGTCAGATAAATTCACGTTTCATGCTTTCTCTCAGTCCAAAGGTTGGGAGCAAAAGCATAGATGAGGTATCTTATGTCGAGGAAAATGAATATTTAATGTAATGATTAGCACAATTTCAGAGTTAGTACACATATGCCATTGAATTATTGCTGAATTGTGATCTTCTGTTTACCAGCACCATCTGAAAACCCTTCTTTTAACCCACAGCCAAATCAGTTAAGTGAGACTGTCTTCTCCTCAATTGCTGCATTTCAGGGGGTTCTGAAATATCCAGTTATCTTTTGCGTCTTCACTATTTATACAAAGAATAAGAGCATTCCCATCATTACTTAGATCATATATTTATTGTCCAGTAAAATGGCAAGTTTATAACACTGAGTTCACCAAGCAAAGTTAAGGCAGCTACATTTCTTCATAGCCCATGAAACAACTCCCATTACATTTAGGGATGTTTCATATACAAATAGTGCTAAAATGTGGAAAATATGCCAAAATATAGACATGAGTGTCCCTAAACTCACGACACTAAAAAAGAAGCAACACTTAACACATTCCCACTTCTAAGCTCTTTGAAATGTTGTAGAATTTAGATGCCTAACTAAAATAAAATAGAAGTAACAGGCATTACACAAAGTCACATCTAATCAAACAAGAGTGCTTCCAGAACACCATCGTTTATACACTAATGAAGTAAGATACGACAGATAATCAGTAACCACAGAGGTTAGTGGAATTCTTTCTGTGGTCTTCATGTAGTGCTGTTTTTAATAAGGAGTTGCTTAAATAGCGCATCAAAAACCAAGGAAGTAGGGCTGGAGAGGCTGAGAAACAGCAACAACAGCCACCTGTAGCAGGTGAAGCACATTGTTACCTCACAGCTCCTGCTGTGCTGATGGGAGTGGGCTGGCAGCCACAGATCAGCAGAGAAAATAGGCACTGTCCTAGATTCAAAGTGCACAACAGCCTCGTGTTCATTGCACTCACATTCCTTGATCCAGGCCTGATACGTTTCTCCTTATTCTCTGTATCACACACTGGGGCAAATTCCCTTCCAGGCTTCTTTACAGCCTACATTTTTGATGGGGGAAAAATGTTTACTCTGCTTTTGTTTTTCCACTCAGGAAGCAAAAAAAAAAAAAAAATTCATCTCTAGGATGAACTTAACTTAAAGAGTTAGAGGATATGCACAGCCAATGTATCAATTACAGTTTAAGAATAAATGGTGTTCAAACTCTGTTGAAAGCCACAAAGACAGCAAAGTGAGACAAATTCATAAAGCATTATCTCATTTTCATTCTCTTGTGCTCAAAAGAAAAAAAATAACTCAACACATCTCAATATTCTGCCCTCAAATTTCTAGCTGCAGTTTCCAATGACACTTCCAAATTTAGCCATGACAGTGAAGAAAGAGACTGACTGATGGATAAAAATAAGCTCCCAAGCCCAAACAGAGACAATGCAATTGTCCTGTACCATTTTATTATGCAAGACAAGGCAGGCTCCAGGACACGCAGACTTTGCATACAATCTGACCAGCACAATAATTCTTTGTACTTCATGGTGAAGTAAACAGCCTCAGGCTACTTTCATCCATTCTCTATCCTTACCAGAAATAATGGAACAAAACTATGATAGTTGCAGATGCTCTCTGTCTGAAGCGCTAACAATTCAGAGATGTTTAGCTTCTTGCCAATAAAAAGCAAACCACCCAACCCACCTATGCTTGTGACTTCAGTTCCCATATGTTTCTTTCAAGGGATCACAGACCAAATAGGAATGCAGAAAGGAGGCCTGGCACACACCAGCACAAGCTCCCTTCTCCCTTCAGTTTTTGAGATCACCCTCTAACACTGTGCCATGCCACAGCCTTTTACGAAAGACAGGCAGAGGCCATCCCACGGCCTTTAATGCCTGCAGTAACTTTGTTGCAACAAAACTGCCCAGCTCTATCACTTCACTTTTCTCTTTTACACTGGCTTGCTTTTTATTTCATAGCAGAAAGGCAATAAATAAATCAATCTGGAAACATAACGCATTGATAGACTTAATGAAATACAGCACATACCTTCTGCTAAACACCGACTGCAATGAAAAAAGCTCAGTTAGCACCCCCTAACATAACCAACAATCAGTTCTGAACTGGCAGTGAGCTGCAAAACCAGGTGCTGGCAGGCTCAGCACTAGCAAAAGCTTCTGTACAGTTCACTAGCTGTTACCTGCAACTGCCACATCTCAGTTCCAGAAAATACAGAAAATGAACAAATAGGCAGCAAGCTGTCACAGTGCCACATGAGGGCAGCTCAAAATCACCTCCTTCTAATGAAAGATTAGAAAGGGAAGATTACAACTAAATGTCATGCCACGGTATATTTATAGTTTCCTGGCATTCCCTTTGACCCAGCAAGGTCCCTGGTCCCCTCCCTCAGCAGCAGCAGGCAGAGGCAGGGATGTCTCCCTGCAGCACCTGTCTGCCCAGACAGGAGAGGCCCAGCAGCTACGCTCAGGATGCCGGACCTGCTGGAGTGCTCCAGCAGACGCTGCACAAACCCAGCAGTTACCTTTGCAGTTTATTTGTGTAAGTCACACTAGCACTCTCTAAATATCAAAAATATTTTCCAAATGCTTATTCTTTACACCCAGCATTTAACGACAGCACAGAACTCCAACAAGTCCTGCTGTCCCACTTGATTCTTGGCGAAGCTGTGTTTCTTGACACTGAACTGTAAAGTGTAGGGCAGAAAACTGAGCACTTAATCTAATTTCTCCTATTATCCTTAACTCCAGAGGGGGATATAGTTCTTATAGGACTGTGTGAGAATTACCTATCATTTGTAAAATTCCTAGTTATCATTAACACTGCGGCAGCTGAACGTGGGTGGATCAGCAGAGATCACTGCTTTCAGGAGATGCATTTTTTGTTGATTTTTTTTTCCAAGTTTGCAGTGAGATAAAGTGCATACAAGATTCCTGATTAGTCATACTGTGATAGTTTTAAGTTACTGTGTAACTAATTCAAATATATAAAGCAATATATTACATAGACAATAAAAATCTACAGGTAGTAAATTCCTGTCTTGTTTTAGAGGCATGAGGAAAAAACAGTTCACGATCAGTGATTTTTTTGTAGCTGCTCCTATACAATATGATTATACTGTTGGTAGAGTGATTTTTTGAACTACATGAAAAATGTAAAACACAAGTAGATGGCACAATTACTCTCTATTTTTTTCATTGCTATGACACTGAATAATTAGAGCACATCTAGTTCTGAAGACTTTACGTACACTTTCTAAAAGTGTACAATATAGCTCTCATTAAATATAGAGTCCTGCAGAGACAAAAAAGTCACATAAGAAAGTGTCCAAGAATTGTCCAAGCCCTAATCATTGACACTTCTTTCTCATTATTACACTACTCAGCACAGTAAAGTGAGTAAGCCATGACTCAATACCTATCCTCCTCAAAAACAAACTTGCATTCCTCTTAGGGCAATGGGTCCATGTGTTTAAGCTAGACTGAGGACTTCTGCAACCAGATACAAACTGACAGAACTCCAAGTGGTGGCTGAAAATACTCTAAACACTGCAGCTGAACACCTCTGTACAAATGAATTATTACAATTTATTGGTGGTCAAAAATTTGTACAAAGGCCTTTTTACTCCATTCTATAAGAAACATTTACAGATCCTCAAGGACCTATTACTCTGCCAGAGCAATGTATGAAGGTCTGAGCGTATACAGGATTCCAGCACAACAAAAATCTGATAAAGAATCTTCAGAATCTTTATTTTGTCCACATCACTTCGCATCTATTTTTATTGTTTTAAAAGGTTTATCTCCCTGCTTTATTTTACTGTTATTTTTGTGCTTCTAAGTACCACTATGAAATTATTTATTATCATATTGCTCTTCAGACATTGTTTCTGGTAAACTCAGCCAACTCTGGTTTGGTTTTGATTTACCAAAGTGTAAATGCAGTGAAGTTGTGGAGCCTGTACCACTTCCCTCTTCATTCTCCATCCTCAAGATAAAGTGAACATTATCTCTGAAATAGCTCTTAAAGAACAGGTTCTGTACCAAAGCAGTTGATTTTTTTTCACCTGCAGACTTTCTTCTATGAAGGATTGACCTTTTGAACCCTTTTATACACATGACCTTCCAATCACTTTCACTTCAGAACAATCATGAATCCTTTTATTTATATTTCTTATTAGTATACCAGCTGTTACCAAAATTAGCTGATGCAGGCAAACAGCTCACATGCAGACTAAAGGCTCATATCTTGCACACTATTAAGCCTACATGAAACATAAGATTCCCTTCAGGTGAGGATCAAGACTCTGCTTAATACAAGATTGCTGCTGCTTACAGCAGTTTCCTGCTCTTCCAGCAATATAAATATTAAATAATCAAGTTTTAAAGGAACTTCAGTCATACATCAACTTCTATCTCTGTGCTGTTAATCTAATACTGTCCTATTTTGCATGCAGTTTTGTTGTCCCCAAAATCAGAGCTCAGGCTCAAAGTTCACAGCTGACTTGCTCAGCTACCACATGTTCTTCAGTCTTCCAAGATTATCTAGTTCCTAAAACAACTGAAATCAGCTTCTGTGGATGTCAGAATTTACTCCTTGTTTGTATAGCATTCAACATCGATCATTAAAACTTACATGTTTCTTTCTTTCAGGTTCCTTCGCTCCCTGTTCAGGCTGTGAGCCTTCATCAGGTGGTACCGTTAAGCGTAATCTACAGACATTCATCTAAAAGAAAAACACAAGTTTGCTTTTAGATTTAAGCATTACAAAACATTAATTTTAATAACTTACTTCACAAAATGAATTGTGCTAACATTCAAGTTTTAATTTACTATTTTCCACCTTCTGCCACAGACCAGACAAAAAAAAATAAGTTATTTGTAAAAGGCTAAAGGGTTTTTTAGCCTGAAAGAAATAATTCAAGGGCATCCCCATAATTACATACCCAAAATAGCAAAAAATCCCATTTCAATCAACAACGTGTTCTTATGTACTCATAAATGACATTGAGAGCTGAGATATCAGAACAATGAACTTAATTTCCTAGTTTCTCAGCTTTGTTTGCAGATTTGGCATACTTTTAATCTTCAAAAGGGATTATTTAGAAAAGCACGTTCAGGAGTGAATGTCCCTTTTTTGTTCAGTATTTGATCCAAGGGTACCTCAGCACTGAAATTCCACTAAATTTAAGCAGAAATATTACTGAAATGTGTTACATAGAAAGCTGCTTGTAAAAACTAAGCTTCAGAAATCTTCACAGAAAATTCAAGAAACAGGCCAATGGGATTGATACCTTTTTTATTTTTTTTAATATTTCCTTATGCTTTGAAAATGGCAATCATGTTCTGCTCACAGGCATTCAGAGCACAGCAGCAAAGCAATCTTCATAGACCCCAAATTTCACCATTTCAACATTCAATTCTTCCAACAATCAGACAAGTTAACTTGACTTCACTTTCAAGGCTCTTCACAACACAACCTCCTCATAGCACCACTATTACAACAGATTCCCATTCCCCATTTCCAAACAATTGACCCTTTTCAGCTTTTAAAACAAGCAGCATTCATTTTTTCCTCCTTCCCAAGCAAAAGCAATTGGAAGAACTATCTGCAAATATCAGTGGCAACTTCAGCCTTTCTTTAAATCCCATCAACACGACCAATCAACACCAGTATGCCATCAACTATATTCAAAAATGTTACTTTCTGTTGCCTTCCACCTTCTTCTTTTAGGTCTTTTAGATCTGCAAGGCCTTCTACCAATAAGAGCAATGCTCTGAGATAAAGCTGCTATAAAATATGTTACCTGTATTTCTATTATAAAAAGGAAAAAAAAAAGTCCATAACAAGATCAAGCTGAAATACAATCTATTCTTCAGACACATCTGTGGAGGCTGATTTCTGTGAAGTGGGCTCTTCACTGTTAATTCACCCTTCAGCCATATGCTATCAACTCTAGAACAAGAAGCCACAGAGAAAGCGATGGAAGAAACAAAGCTTAGCATAAAAGTGGGTTATGCTTTAATATTTCCCCAAGAATTCTGAAACAATGAAACACATTTGAAAACAGTGAGTCCTTGCACAGAGGATTTAGACACTGACAGAGTGCTATCTGTGTTCTCCTGAGAACACAGAACTTCCCTTATGCTGCAGAAGCTGGAAGTCCTTTCTGCTTATGGGTAAGTTGTCAAGATATATTAATAATAAATTCCTCAGTGCTGGAGCTTACTGGCTCATGAAGTAACTAACACCATGTTTTATCACCTATTTAATTTCCATTTCCCTCTGCTCTTTCTTCTCATTGGCTTAGCGAGGCTCTTTCCACTCAAACATGTGTTTACAACAAAAAGGGGAAGAGATTGGCATTGTTCCATGTAGGCAAACAAAGAAAGGCCAGACTCGTAAATAGGAAACAGAACTGAATTTGTGCTCTGCAGGAAGTGACAGAGGAGGCCAAGTTTTTCTTACAGGGGTTTCAAATGGAGGAAAAACTGGGTTAAAAGGAACAAATGGATTCTTAGGAGAAAACATGATAAACACCTCAAAGAAGCAGAAACACATACTGATTGGCAACTCAACGTCAGCAGAAATGGAGTTGTGGAAGATTCTGTGAAGCTGGCAAATGGTTTGCCCGTTAGTCAGTATAGGACTAATTATAGCCAACACACTGATAGATTCACAGTGCAGTGATTGTAAATAACTAATTACCCCCGTATGTGTACACCAGTTGTGAATCAGGATGCCTGCCACATTACAGAGAGCCATGTGCTACAAGGTTACCAGGAAGGAAATCACAGAAACCCAGCAAGGAAGGCAGGTAAGCTGTAACAACTAGCTTGGAAATACAAATCAGTAACAGTAACTTGTTGAGACTAAGAACGCTGTACACAAGGTTGCTAACATTTAAACTATTTTTCTTCCCCTTTTTTTTTTCTCAGGCTGCCTTCTCTATTACCTCCCTGAATGACATTTTCATTCCCTTTCCACTTCCTTGTTTCCAAGCTAGCTCCTACCTGCTAAGACACCTCAAACCACTATCATATTTTCAGCAGTATTTCTGACACAAAACAAAGATTTAATGCTTCGCTTTGCAGCCTGCTGCTCGTAAACGCCAAACGGGGGGTGGCATGAGCAGTCATCTGAGAATTCCAGCCTTGAAGTCACGCCCTGTGAGGCTTGTATGGCAGCGGCAAAGTGCCTCCCAGTTTGGAGTTCCTCACTGGGACGACCTTACCCAGGCTGTACTCTTACCATTGTTTGCAACAACAGCACTTCCGCAGCATCCCCAGGGAGAGAGCAGAAAATGTATGAAGTAGCCATTTGCTCCTACTCCTCTTGGACCAGATGATGCACACTACCTAAGGACAGAACTACACGTCGGTCTGTTGAAATTCAAGAACAGTATGGAGATTAGAAGGGATAAACAGTCTCTACTGCTCTTGCTATGGAGTGCTTCCTATCAAAACAACTTTCCCTACTATCTGTAGGCAAGTTTGCTTGACCAATTGAATGAGCAGGCTCGCATGGAAATCGCAGCCAGCCCTCTTCCAACAGCAAAACACAACTGCAGTGATGCCTTAAAATGGACATGAAATCATGACAGGAAGAGCCTTGACTCGCTGCCAAACAGTGGCAGAATAATGTGCAACTGGGGATGAGGTTGTAATTTCCAGAAACAATTGAGTTTTGTAGGGAGAAACCCAGGAGGAGAATGAAGGAGAATTCCATAAGCAGGGAAAGGCTGTAAGTCAATTTCCTTCAATTGGTGACTGACAGTAAGAACAAGCGATGAAGCACAGAGGGACAGAGATGGCTTCCACCCTACCTTTATGTCACCGAAGTTGTGACTTCGTGAGCATAACTTTTAAGAAGAAATAGAAAGTGTGCAGGTATCAAGTTTTCTAGAGTATCAGATTTTAGCTTGGTTTGCAGCATCTGTAGCTTGACAAGCCAACAGTCTAAGCGATCTTCACGGTGCCAACATTTTATGTTCGCTCCTGGCTTTTGACACCTACAACCCACAAGCAGTATTTCCAGAGCTCATCTGACATCATTTGCAAAAAGATTATGCTGACAGGAGAACAAAAGCTGACAGGTTCACCTCATCACAACATCAGACAGCAAATGTTTCCTGACTGCAATAGAAATTAACAAGTGAAGACATGCTGTTCTACCAAATTTCTACGAGGCAAGTGGGACAGCGTAATTGAGAGCTACCACAAACAGCGGTTAAGAAAAAAGCCAGTCTAGGTTAGTTAAAAATGTTAAGAATTCATGGCCCAGATCCACAATCCACACTCATGTTTACCATCCTACTCAAATCACTAGGGTGCAACTCAAGACAAACACAGACGACAGATTCAGTTTGACTGATGTTCTTCAGACTCTCATCCCCCTTTTCTAAAACAAATAAATAAATCCAGAAAGGGACTGATTGTAGCTAACGATGTACTGAAGTAACCACAGAGCTCGTGTTAAAATAATGAACATGGGTTTGATAGAATAACCAAGGTTACTAGCACAGCAGCAGAAAAATAAGCTGTCCTACTAGCAACCAGCCTCAATCTAAGGTTTTTATGGTGCCCTCACAGAGATGGTGTGGTTCAGTATTGATCTAAATTCAAATCAACCTCAGAGTTAACAAAAACAGAATCTAACTTTGCTGATCTTTTCAACAGCTGAGAATCAAACAGTTTGGGATAACACATTTGCTGAGTAACTAAATGCTATCCAACCAGCTCAATGGCCCCAAATTGCTCCTTTTGCCTAAGACCAGATGTGAGTTTTAGAGTTTTGAAAGCAAGAGCAAAAATGAAGCAGGTTTTTAGTTTCAGTCACTCTTAAAAACAAAGAAGGCACTTTCATCGGTCCTTTATCTGCTGATTAGTCTCCTCCGTTTATGAAACCTCTGCTATGAGATTCCCCACACCACCACAATCAAAGGGCACTTTTCCTGTGACCACAGGCACACAGGAATGTGACACACGTCCCGCATTTATTCTGCAGTTATTCTAACTGGCTGCCTCCTCTCTTCTCACAACCCACAGAAAATGACTCGCATTTCACTACAAAAGGAACAGCAGCTGCCAATAGGCTTTATTTGCAAATCAGATTTTGCCAGTTTACTTAGGAGAATTTATTAAATAAAGTTCATTTTACACTGATCATGGCAAGTATCCTGTGGGGATAAAAATAAGAAAAGTAACACCTGAACACAAATTCTCTTACCTTTAACTTTTAAAAGAAAAACTAAAACAGGAAAACTCGATAGGAACAAAGTAGGTGCAGTGTGATTTCCAAGCCACCTTAATTTTTCCATACACATGAACAATTTGAGTTTATTAGGGATCTGAAATTTTGTATTTCCTAATCCAAAATTAAGAATTATCATATGAAGGACTGGATTTTTTTTACCATGTAAAACATGGTAACATTACATTCTTTGCTCATTTTACCATCCCTGATAAAGTCAAATTTTTGGTAAGTCAGATCTATCCCTAAATATTTCAAGATTCAGCATGACCACACAGTTGCATTTGCTGGTAATGACGAGTGTATCATTTGATTTTGCTGACTTACTCCTTCACATAAGATGTGCCCCCCAAGGATAGCAGCGCAGTGACTGCAGGGCTCAGGGGCTTTTTAAAGCGGAGTGGCTGGAGAGACATCGCTGGCGTACCTGCCAGAGTTCTAACAACTTTTTAGACATGCTTCCCAGCACATTAATATATGTGATTCTTCCATGAAAATTAAATAAAAAAAAAAAA
>WBMW01001092.1:3615345-3723566 GCA_013396635.1 Penelope pileata
GATCCGCTCGGCGCGGGGTGCAGCCGGGCAAAGTCACCCGCGGCCCCTGAGGAATTTGTCCTTGGGACGCCGCGGGCCCTCCGCTGCCGGGATTTTCAGGTCGCCGGGGCGAGCGTGCGGACGGGGCTTGAGAAGAGCCCGGCGGTCCGCGTGTGCCCAGCCGCCTCCAGGGCTCTGGGAAACGGGGCTGGGGCTCGGAGGCCTCTCGGTGCCGGTCTCCTGCACCCAGCTCCGCGTGCTCTAACGGGACAGCGCTACGGGAGAGCTGGGCACCGGCCCCCCCTCCCGCCGCAGCCGCAGCTCCTGAGGCACCCGGGCCTGGCTGGGAGCCGAGCCCCAGGAACACAGACCAGGCTGGAGACAGCCCGACTGCAGGCAGCCTCGGTGCGAGGCACAGGGCCGGTGCAGCTCAGTGCAGGGGTGACAGCACAAGCCTTAGTGCGAAGGTCTGGCGAGGAGGTGCGGCCAGAGCACTGGAGACAGCTGGCACTGAGAGAGTGTTCTTAGATTGCAGGTTTGGACTTCAGCATTTCAGACGCTTGGTTCTTCTGGGCTGTGGCCCAAGGGAATGCTGTAACCCTACAGCCCTGTACANCCGAAAATAAATAAAACCGACCCAAACCAGCGCTCCGCCGGCAAACTGACGGAGAGGGGTCAAACCCCACGCTCCGCGGGACCTCCCCGCCGCCCCCCCGCGCTGCCCCGCGCACCTTCCGCCGGGCGCGGCCGCCGTCGCCGGCCGTCCTCCTGGGGGTGGTGGCGGTGACCGTGAGCCCCGAGCTGTAGCGCAGCATCCCCGCGGGCCGCCGCGCTGGCGCTGACTGCGGCTCCCTATGGCCGGCGGCGCNGCTCCTGAGGCACCCGGGCCTGGCTGGGAGCCGAGCCCCAGGAACACAGACCAGGCTGGAGACAGCCCGACTGCAGGCAGCCTCGGTGCGAGGCACAGGGCCGGTGCAGCTCAGTGCAGGGGTGACAGCACAAGCCTTAGTGCGAAGGTCTGGCGAGGAGGTGCGGCCAGAGCACTGGAGACAGCTGGCACTGAGAGAGTGTTCTTAGATTGCAGGTTTGGACTTCAGCATTTCAGACGCTTGGTTCTTCTGGGCTGTGGCCCAAGGGAATGCTGTAACCCTACAGCCCTGTACAGGCCCAGATGTGCACACCGAGTTCACCTGCAGCCCTATATATCCATCATAGGCAGCACATGTCTTGGTAACCAAAGGAGCTACAACCAAAGGCAATGCTTTCACATGAAACAAATTGCAGAACAAATACACATAACAGAATTCTTGAGACAGACCACCCTTTGTCTCCATGTAATTACCTTGAAATAATTACGACCATGAGAAAACACAGTTATTGCTACGAGATGTCCTTGCTCATTACAGTGTTAACAAGCATACTGCTGTGGCTGTTTCCTGATCTGGAGAATGCCAAAGGAAGGGAAGTAATTTGCTACCCACTGAGCGACTGGTGCCTCACCCTCTGTGTGAAGTGTCTGTCCTCTTCTGCTTCTCAGTTCCCTGTCCCTAGGGCAAGATGGTGAGCCCTCAACATGACATGGAGCTGAGGAAGAAAGGAAGAAAGCATTGCCCAGGCCTGGCAGAGGGCATGAAGGGTCTGCATTTACTATTTGGTCTTCTCTGTTGTTTTCCCAGCTAGTGTCTTCTCCACCTGAGGAAGGTATATAGCCTGAGGCAACTGAGACAGAACAACCACTTGTATATGGACTTCTCTCAAGATTGGCTGCTTGTTACTGTGTGAAGATGTCCTGAGCCCACAATCACATTTCCATATGAATTACCCATCATCTTAACTCATGGCAGTAATGCTGCTTTCAGAAGGGGTTTCCAGGTGGAGAATAGGTTTATATTCAACATCAAGGATGTGCTCTCTTGTATGTCGTTTACCTACTGGGCTGTCCCTTAGCAGTGGTCATTACTTGTTCCTGGTCCTTCTGATGGGGAGAAATGTCTTAACATAGATGCTGGTATGCAGCCAGCAGATAGCCTTTGTGTGGCTTCAGCAGGGAAGTTCACACACCCCTGAGATTGTCCTGGGTAGTGAGAAGCCGTGCCTTCCAACTTTGTTCTCTGAGGAAAGGTGTGTACAAAGGGCTGTCTAGTCCATGCAAGGCATGGACATGAGAACTGCTTTTTCAAGAACAGGCACAGAAACTTGTGCCACACTCTGGCAAAGGACTTCCTTTCCCAGGCCTTACAGTATGACAAAGTGAGGGACAATAATTGGGTCTCTGGGAGAATTTGCATGGCCTGCATCAACTTTGAGAATTATGATAAATTTGATGCAAATCTTTTTTGTGTGGATGGAGAAAGTACTTATTAATGTGTAATACAAATATAACTAACACAAACACAATTTTCTCAGTTTTGTATATATTACTAACAGCTCTCCTCATTTCTTGGAAAACAGCAGCAAGCCATGTCTACCTGATATACCAAATCCCTTCTAACACCTTCCAGTAAACAAACAATTCTTAAGTTACAATCGTCCAAGGAGTAACCAGTATGCACAATAAAAGCAGACAGTAGTCTGCTTTTCTGTTTGTTTTTTTCTGATATATTTTTTTTTGTATACCGTATAAACCACCTCCTTTCCTTTCCCCCACTCAGCAAACTGCAGAGTTTAATTTGCTTTCTACCTTGCTAGCTGGCTGTGTATCCCATGCATTCACTTACAGTTCCTTAAACGATTCTGCAGGCTGTGCACAGTAAACAAACACCTGAAAATAACTTGTAATCTCTAAGCTCTGCTAAGGTTGAAAAGAACCTGTAAAAGAAAGATTCAAAAAAACCCAGAACCAAAGAACCAATAAAAATAATAATAATAATAAAAAAAAACCCACCTCCTCTCTTTGCATGAAAGCAACATTTGGAATAATAATTTTTTCTCCCTCCCCAAAGCTCTGATACACTACAGAGACTAGGGATGGAGCTGCTGGTACTTAAAGAACACCTGGTATCCCCAGCTATGAAGTAACAAGTTCAAGAGAAGATGTTGCAGAAATATGAGATATACATAGAAGGGTTACAAAAAAGCTCAAAGCCACAGAATTATTTTTGGATGAAGACAAACAGACTTGGGATCTTCAGCTTGGATAAAAGCAGGGGTGGGAAGAGGCTTAGAGGCTTAGAAGTTCAGGACTGCAATGCAGAAGTGAGGGGAGAATACTTCCTACCCTTGGTAACAATGGATTTGAAATGAACCAGGCACCCACATGGGCAAAATTAAATTATGGCAGAGGATACTCCGATTACGAAAGGTACAAATGCTCTCAAAAAGCAGTTGGATAAACTCATGCAAGGAGCTATGAAGAATGTAATTCACAAAGACGTGTACAACTACTGAGTCACAAAGTCCTTGAATTGTGGGCTTGCTTTTTCTCTCACCCTTAATGGAGATTTAAGCCAAGAAGTAACAATCCACAGACAATCCACTTCCTCTTTTGCTCCCTAAGATATTAGGGATCAATATCTGCTTGGTTTTAGCTGGGACCCATGACCTTACCTGTCTGGCGCTGATATCACCTGAACAAGATCTGCTGAGATTTACAGCTCTTATTCCCTGCAAGGATCTACAAGCATTTCTTGCTGACTGTGTTTTGGACATTGCACTAACTTACAGACACAGGATGGGCGAATAGAAGGTAAATCATTTCTTGATTAGTTGGACTAAAACAACAGTATTCTACTGATTTTTACAGATGCACAGACTGCATAAAAGTTATAGACAGTCATATAGACTGCTCGCAGACTGTATACAATGTGGTGGCAAATAACAATCTGACCAGGATGAGCTTTTAGTTCAAAAGCTGCCAGTGCTTTGGGAATGCAATGATCCAAAGGAACAGCAGGTTAATTACAAGATGACATTATAATGCGAATATCTGGGGCAATAGTTGTTGTGAAATAGCTAATATGATTGCACAAAAACTGTAGCAAATGTGAAGTGGAGGTACCTTTTTTTTTTTTTTTTCAGACTATCCTTTTCTCCACCACCAGCATCACTGGTCTACGAAGACCAAAGACCATTGTGCTGTGGGAGAAATGAAACAATGTCATAGAAACAACAGGCCTTTAGATTAAAAGCCTGTGGTCACAAGACGAGTAACAGAGCATACAATACATGGAGTAGAAAATAGGTCTCTCCTCACAGAACAGTGAATCATAAAGGCAGTACTGCAGGAATGGAAAGCCTGGCCTTACCTTTACCAATTGCCTTAATATGGGTGTGTTAAAAGGCTGATTTTTCATCAGAATCTCCCCTTTTTCTTCAGACTAACAGCTGACAGAGTCCAGAGGAAGGCATAAAGTCCTAGTAACTCCTGATCAGCTGGAATATTAGTCCTGTGGGATTTGGGAATAATTGCAGAGTTACAAATTGTGCAAGAACTCACACATGAGGTCATTAAGGTTATAAAATCCCATTTGTATTGCTACAAAAATGAAATGTTATAATTAACTTCTAATAGCCTTCACTTTCCAGTGAGATTAAAATCCATTCTGCCTTCATCATCCCTAAGGCATGAAACCCATTTAGAGCAGAGACTGTCAAACAGACAGATGCATGTAAAATATTTCAAAACTAGACTTGGTAAGACCTGTGGGCTTGATCACCTATTTTTCTTCAGAGCTGTTTATTTTTTCTGCCAGCTTTCACCTCTGTATTCCACAGACATGCACTTAACTCAGCATCATGTAATTCTCAAGAAATCTTTTTCAGGCATTATAGCTAGCATGAAAACGTTGGCCTGTTAACAGTTGTAAATTAGATTGTTAGGGGATGGTCATCTGAAACTGAGTCTCCAAACTCAGTAGTCCTAGGTCACCTTACATGCAGTTTACAAACCAACCTATAACACAGTGCAGTTCTTATTTTGAGCAATATTTTCCTCTTGCACTGGCAAATACATCTTCAGCTACATTTGGAGTTAGTCTGGCTTAGAGTTAGCCTTTTGAAGAGACATAACACATACAGCTATCTGAATATCCAGCTTTGTTTAACTACAAGCATCAAATTACTTCTCAAACCTATTGACATAACTGTTTTCTGTCACTTAACACTGTCAGTATATGGCTAATACATGACAACTACAGAAACTCAGAGACTCCCAAAGCTGATCTCACATACACAATCTGTAATTAGGAATTCCTACACCAGGAGTTTGAAATGCAGAATAAACACTTTATTTTGCAAAGCCCTCAGTACTCATTTTATGTGATTATTTCAGTTATGGTTGAACTAAATCAAAAAAAGAAATTTGTGGATTTACCTGCAATAGCAGCTCAATTCCACCTTTACTGGTAGTGTAGAATCGCAGACTGTCATTGCAATAACAGCTTTTCTTTTAACACTTTCTGCTTGTAATTGTTGTTACTTCCTACTTAAAGTCCATCTTCATGCTGAGGTTCTCAAAGTACTTTTTAACTATCAATAAACTCTCAGAACGCTAGATAGCTCAATAAATAAATAATTCAAGGCAATGTGCACTATCATTTCCTGTGGAAGAGACAGAAAGGACGAAACAGAATGGGTTAATCAGTCAAAGCCATATCCAGACAAGAACATAGAGTAGTTCATCAAAGCCAGTCAGGTAATGATAACAGCAACAGGATTCTACCATGTGCCTTCATGCACGTGTGCATCTTTGTGTATTTCATGCTGTTTGTGCACCAAGCAGCTAGTCAGAACGATGAGGATTACACCTAGCAGCTAACAATCGCAGTCTTAGACTGCTAAAATGCAACTTATAGTAAAATAAAAATTATAGCTAAGATTTTAAAGGAAGGTGCAAAGCCCTCGAAGAATATGTTCTCAGCTTTATGTGGAAGGGGTTTTGACTGAGCATGTCTATCAGTCATCATATTTACACAGCTATAACCATAGCCTTTATTTTACTAAAGCATGCACTCTACTAAAATCAACTGTTAATCAACAGATATGAAATATCTAGGAGACAAATTTAGGACAATTTCATTTATCATGAATACATGTCCACATATGAATGAAAAAAAATAGTTCTGCCTAATTCTTAGGGCTCTATATAGCATCACCTCACATTATGCTGAAGCATACAGGGCATCAGCTCAGTTCTGATTCAGCAAAAAAAGTACCACCCCTTGATTCATCTTACCATTTCCTCTTTCATGTAAATTTCCTATTCAGTTAGCATATGGTCACACATAACATTGTGGCCTGAGACAGATGTGCAATTCTAAAAGCCTGTCATTTTTTCTTTGGCAGTAGGCTTTGTTTTAGTCAGTCCATGCTACGCAAGCAGGATAGTTCAATGCAAATGTCATGTAAAAATAATGCAGCACAGGGTCAGCAGCATTGCTCATGAAGGGGTGTGACTTGGCCAGGTCATATAATTGAACTGGTTGAGGTAGGCAGGACAGCAGAAAACAGGCACACCCACCATTAGCACCACAGTTATATTGTTAGGCACTTGCATTTAAAACTATATTTAACTCCCTGGAAATAATATCAAAGGATAGATCTCTTACAAAAGGCTATTATTTCAATATTGTTATTGTAGCAGGAAACAAGTAAATAAACTGTGGAGTATGAGGTCTTTTATGGGGAAGAGGAATAGACATATTTCAAGGAGTGACAGTATTAAAGACAAAAAAAATCAATGCATGTATTTCACTTCTAGCTTACAAAGGGAAAGATTTTGACTTTCTTTCACCATAGAATGAAATAGAAGAGGAAAAAGGGTAAAAACTACACTCTGTTCTATTTTATGATGGAAGACTGGAAATAACTACTGGACTTCAGTCTTGCTTCAGGGCAGAGTATGATGGAACACTTTTCTAATCAAAACAAGCAAGTAGGCACTTACCTAGAGCATTTGCACACATGCTACAAAAGCTCTTGGTTGTCTGGCTCTGCCTGTTTTTAGATCTGGTTTAGGGCCTCCACTCTTCCACATTCCCAATCTCAGAATGTTGCTCATGGGACTTCAGCAGTTTTTAATGACTCTCCATTGCCTGTTCACATCCATAGATGGCATAGGGAGCTATGTATAAAATTCGTGAAGTAGAAGCAGTGGATCTCATTCTCTTATTTCCATTCTTAATACTATTAAGAAAAAAATATTAAGTCATATAAAAAGAAAATAAGGTCGAAAGAGAAGTTTTTTAAACATAAAATGCTGGATCATACTGGCTCTGTACATCAGACGACTTTCATCATGAAAACTTTGTTCCCTTCAGCCCTAAAAAGCATTCTAGTGGACTTTCGTGTATCTACAATATAAAGAAAAATTGTTAATCCTATCAAGAATCATCTCCTTTCCTCTGTACCAAGCCATTACAATAATCAAAAAAGAAGTAATGTTTAATTGATATTGTTGGGCCTAATGAAGTGAAGTAACTAGGAGGGAGCATAGGGAGGACTAAATAGTTTAGGGCACTTACTAATAGCTCAATCATAGTGACTATATATTACTTAGGGAAATACCCCTCTAACGAGAGTCCTAGTCCTAGGAAGGAAATGGATCTACACACCTGGTCACGTAGACATTTGGTCATACGCTGTATCCATGAATATGGACAGCCACTCCTCAGATTTCTAGCATATCATCCTTCAGGCCTCTTCAGCCTAGGAGGAGAAAATTTTTCCTCAAGCTGCATATGGTGTATCATCCAGTTAGCAAGAATGCAGCTGAGAAAAGCATAGTTCTGGGTTCTGATCACAGAGCAAGAGATATGAGCTATTCCAGAAAGTCACTTTCAAGAAATATTACAGCCTTTGAAATGGATGAAACCAGTATCAGTGACTTGAACCAGTACAGCAGGATTTCCTGATGTTCTGCCTGCTTGATGATAATGCAAAGTCCAAATAAATCTGTGGCTTCTGGGTGACACAGGCTGGTCTACAAAAGGAAATCAACCAGTTTGCAAGATCATTCATAATTCAGAAATTAAAGTTTCTATTCTGAAATTAAACTGTTTCACAGCAGAATTATTCCCATCAGGTTTCTCTCTGCAAGACAAAATCACAGGGAAGTGTATCGAGCACTCTGTCAAAAGACCTTTCCAATGACTTGAAAGACCCATTCACTTTCACTGGGTTTTGACTTTGTAAATTTACTTTAAATCAGGAGACTTAGAAGGCAGAAGTTTCCAAAAAAAAAAAAAAAATCTTCTGCTTTCCCTATGTTTCAAAATTGGCCTACAATTTATCTCTACTTGTATCCAAGGTAAACACAGAAAAAAATACACAGAAACAGTGGACAGTAAATGGCTCTATCCTATGGCAAACTCTCCACAGGCTCTGGGGAAGGCCACTCCTCTTTTACATCACTCAACTCCACTTTATCTTACTCTTTCTATTCAGATGCCTGAGCCCTGTCTCTAGTGCTTCCACCATGACTCTGTAAAAAGATTTCAAACCATCTCTGCTGAAGGACTCTTTAACTTCCCTGTACCAGTTTTAGTAATATGTATTTAATTTTGTAGATTTAACTTTTAAAAAAGCAGTGTTAGCATTAACTGACTTTCCACAAATGATCAACTGCTATCCTTTCTCTTTCTCACAACTTCACCATGCTCACGGATTTTCTTGTTCTTCCAGATTACTTCTTCAAGAAGTTTATTTATTATAGGTTAATAGAGCATCATCCCTACCTCTGGAAATCTTCCAGAGGTGTTACCTGAAAGCTTCACAAACTACTGGATTGGCTGGATTGAGTAACCCGAGAGATTCCAGCAGGCCTCCCTGAGTTGACCTACAGGTTGCTCAGGCAGATTCTCATCACTGGGTAGGGGGAAACACAAATGGCATATCTCAAGAGGCATTTTTAAATTCCTCTCAGTTGCAGGATTGTTCTTTTGCATTTGCAAGTATTTCAGTGTGGGAAATAAGTACTATAGGGGTGCTGTATTTATACCAAAACACAACTTCAGCAAGGAGTGTTTTTTTTTTCCCATTAACTTTGTCTAAGTATAACTCACACGGATTTTTTTCAAATACATACGTACACAGTCACGTGTAACAGTCGATTAACAACATATTTCAGTTAGCACAATTTAATCTTGCTGATTTTAGAACTGCACAATATAATGTAAGCAGAGAAAGCAGATATAAGAGGGGTATGGAGAGAAGTGAATGCTTACAACAGACCTGTCTGGAACATCTATACTCCCTGATGCAGAACAAGAATAGAAAGAAACAAAATACTACTAAAAGACAATTGCCCTAATTCTGGCATCTGCCTGATAATAACCAAACAGTAAATGGAGGTGCTCTGGATATTAATGTGGGTTAATAGAATTAAAGTAGTACAAAGGAACTATCTTATTGCTTTTTATAATTAACCTGGAGATTCACTGCTGCTGCAGGTCACTGAACAAAGAAGTTGCTAGCATGAAAGGAAGAGATACATTATGCGGACGTACAGGATCAGGTTTGGGTCAGACAAAACAGTGAGCTAGCTAGCATGAATTCAGCCAGAGTTATTAATCAGGTTTAACCAGAAGGCTAGCAGTGATTAGAGGGACTGACAGTATTTTCTGACACAACTGACACTAGACGTCACAGGGGGGAAGGAGAGGAGGGGATTTGTCTTCCTGTGGGGCACTGGGAATTGACCACGGTTGAAAACAGGATGTTAGACCATCACTCTGCCCCTGGAAATTTCTATATCCTAAATTTTAACAAATTACTAATAGTAACCCAAGGCTCAACTCTCCTGACTCTAAAATCAATAGCAAAATTCCCAGTACTTTCCACAGATGTTGGACAGAGGCTACAATATATTAATACACTAATTGCACGCACTACATAGGAAGCACCTGGTGTCTGTTCATTTTCTAGCTTGGTTTATTTGAGTAAACCATTTAGAGGGGTAGCAAACAATTCAGAAGTCTTTGCCAACCAGCTGTTCTATTACACATGCTGTACCTTTGCTGAAGTATTAGAATGCAAAATACATCAAAATATTCTGAATGCAGACAGGCTAGCAAGCTCTTAGGAAATAATTTTGGTACGTTTCCAACTTCACATATTACTAGAGTTATTGTATCTCTATGAATTTGGGGGTTCTGTGTTAATATATGTTTGTTATTCTGAAGAATGTATTTAAATAGAAAAATCCTAGAGAATTAAACGCTGGATAACAATGTTTGAAATGTCCTTCAGAATTATATGCCTACTAAGTATTTCTGTTCCTGTCCTTAAAGAGGCAACATTGAAGCAGATTTCTCAATGAAATATTGTTTTCATTTCATTGGCTTATGCAAGGGGACAGTGCCCAATCTAGTCATAAGCTACAACTGAAACAGTATAGCAAGAACACCTTTTGGGTACTATTCAGTTCTCCAAATCTTCCTGTTTAAGGCAGTAACTTCTCTGCATAAATCTACTCATCCATAAACAGGATCTCACCCTGAGATTTAGAATCATTGTAGAATAAAGATGATTCTTAGAACCATAGAATTGAGTCGGAAGGGACCTTTAGAGGTCATCTGGTCCAACTCCCCTGCAACGAACAGGGACATTTACAGCTAGATCAAGTTATCAAGAGCCCAGTCCAGCCTGACCTTGAGTATTTTCAGGGATGAGGCACTCACCGTCTTTCTGGGAAACCTGTTCCAGTACTTCACCACTCTTAACGTAAAAAACTTTTTTCTTCCATGTGCCTTAGCATAGCTTCCAGGAGGACCTTTTCCATGATCAGCATATCATTCAGCCTCTGCTTAGATTGCTCTTTGTCTGACAGCACCAGAAATAGCTGCAGTATAGAGGTCAGATTCCTTGGCTACCTTAAAGTTCACCTATTTAGGTACCAGTGACAGTTTTGCCACAGCAACACAAAAGTTGTAATGCACAGACTTACCCTGTTATGTTGATGTTAACTCGGGATTCCAGTGTTTCTGTAGCCACACACAGTCTAGATGGTTTGGCTGAACTTTTAGCTCTCTTTCGGTCAAAATCATCTGATTATTTTAATATAAAATCTTCAAAAAATATTAGCTTTCACCTTTGTGGAAATTCTGAGGTTTCTTTGGACAAGAACAGCATGATTTTGTACAGAGTTTGGTGATACAAACAGGGGAACCTGCTCAAGCAGAGATGGTGGTCTTGTTAACCTAGAAAACATGACAGATTCCTGATGATACACCTAGTGTGGGCACTCAGTAAATAAATAGCACTAATTTCACCATGGTTCATTGCTACCCTACATGAATTCTGGAGAAATGGAGTCACTCGTAGGGTCCACACGATGAAATTGTGACCCCTCAAAATTCACTAGTCTTTAGAGGTCAACTTCAGCACAACACAAGCAGTATTCTGAAACTGGACGGGCCACTGGTGATCCATATCCCAGTAAAAAAACATCAAACAGATTTTGGTTTGTGTGAAACAAAGAGATGCTAAGATCTTGTCATGTCAGATGAAAAAAAAAAAAAAAAGGGAAACTTCTGAGAAAGATCACAACACAATGTGTAAACACTCCAGTCCCCCAGCAAATGCTCAGACACACTTATAATTTTCTTAATCTGCTGACACATTTCTAGGTCTGTAGTTACATGGAATGAACTCAGATCTAAAATGATGCTGAAAATCATTTCTTTGAGAGCACCTTAAAGCGTTGAGGCAAAAGACAATACATTTTCTGAGAAATTTTCTCTCTTGAGTTATAATCCAGCCATAGTCACTATCTCATATTGCTTCCCAGATCATCACTTGCTGTTATGCAGAGTAGTACAGATGTCCAGACTGCATCAAAATTGCTGTCTACCTTGTTTGTCAGTGGCCAGGATTTCCTGTTTCAGAGAGAGGTGGAAGAACTCTACAAGAGATAGATACTAATTATCCTCCCACTCCCTCTAAATATCTCCCTGGATTCCTAATCATTAGAGACTGGCTTACTTCCTGAACTATAGGTTTAGTAAACTCTGCTGACACATTTTCATGAATAATGAGTATTTGTAGTTATGAAACTTCTGTCTAATGCTAAATTGTTACTATCAGCACCAGAGAGCTCCACAGTCTAATTATGCTGTAAAAAAGCACCAGTTCTGATCATCTGTGCTCCATTCTGGTGACTGTCTCCTTGTCACAGTGTTACAAGATAAGGTAAAGAGCAGATGTTGATCTATGCTCCTTCTGTCCTTCACCACATAATATAAACTTCCAAACAAATTAAGTATTTCTAGTTGCTCTTCAAGTTAATTTCCTCACACCCAGCAACATCAACAGTTCTGTGAATCTGTTCTGGTCAGCAATGGTATTTTTGAGTACCACTTAAAGCAGAAGCATTTTCACAGGAAAGCAACACACTCACTGCTATGCAGAGTAGTACACATCAGTTCATTAGCTTTAACATCTTAAATGCTATTTTGACTGCAGTTCTATACTGAAAAGGATCTTTGCTGAGCAGCAGATCAGTTTCTGTACAGAATACTCAGAATGGCAATCTGGCTTTGTTCTGTACTGCATTTCATTGCTGGAGAACTGATATCCAAGGAGGATTAAATAATTTCACTCATTTTTCAAGAAACTTGTGCTGGGGCTGAACATCAACCTCAAGTTTCCCAAGCTTCAAGACATGCTTTAGCTTCTCAAGATCTCTCTTATGTTGTTTTATATATGAACCCTCTTTTTAGAAAGAGTGTAATTGTGATACTCTCCAAACCAGTTGCTGCCTGGGAAAGCAAGCAAAAGATGTGCTATTAGAACATAATTAACACAAGTCAACAAGTCAGCAGAAAGCGTGTAATACCTCAGCTGCAATGACCGCCACAGCAGGAGTCCTGGCTGTTTAGCAGTGTTAAGGGATGAATTTTACTGTCCTCATCATACAGAAGGATGCCAACAATGAAACAGGGCAGCAGTTCCACAGGGCAATTTATGACTGCCACCAGCAACAGTAACCAGCTTCACAGATCCAGTTGTGAGATTCTTTGCAACAACACCCTGCATTGTAGCAACTACCTACAGTCAGAGTATACAGAGTCCGTTATTATACTAAAAGCAATTCATGATGTATTGAAATACAGCTGCAAAAAGGGATTCAGACCTGCATTTGCAGGACATCTGGGAATAAGGCAAGGCACACCCTGGAGCCTGTTGCTGCCCGCTCTCCTCTGCCACCTGTGGGCCGAGCTCCCACACTTGCCCTGGCCCTCAGCTTTCTGAGGTTTGTGGCTCCTTCACTTTACCTCAGGGATGAGAAATACTTACTTGAAGCATCTTGCAGTCTTGACTGCAGTTCCCACTTTTAAGACTTCCAAACATTTCTGTGGGGGAAAAAAAAAATTCTCCTCTCCTTAGAAAACTTGTATCAAAGCCGTCCCTCTTTTGTGGCGTTTTGTTTCATTTTTCTCAAGAGCCAGAAATGTCAATCTCTGCTAAGCACAGAGTTTCAGAGGAGCAGCAAAGTTAATGGGTATCAGTCTTTTTCCCATCATATTATTTGTAAATTTGTAAAAGTTATAAATGCAATGAGAAGAACTGCTCTGAAAGCGCCAGTCAGAGTTAAAAAATGCTGCTCTTTTATCATTCCCTGCACTGTTGCAGTGTTCTCAAAGGATGTTACAAGCCCTTCCATAGTAGCAATAGCCATACACATTCCAGTTGTGATCAGCAGCACGTCACTGTCTGTACGCTTTGGGAAAGTGCAATTGCGGTTTGTGAAGCAGGTATCACCAATATGTCCCATGGCTTCCAGTCAACAGCTCAGACACACACAGTACTTTATAGAAAAGTAAGATCAATTTCTGACATAGACAGTTACACACGGCTGAGTCCCAAACAGTCCCCTCTTTCTCTCCACTTCAAGGGCAACAACATCTTCTTTATCTTGCCCAGAAAAACACAGTAAATACATCTTCAACAAAAAGCCAAAGTCAAGAGAAAGGACAGAATTACGCAATTTCTTTCTGGAAAAACGTTAAGATACAGAGAGAGCCATGCAAAATACATTTCTCTAATACTGGCAGGCACTTGAGTATTTCAAGCTTTGAAGGAGCTGAAGGTTCTTCTGCAAAGTAGAACTACCCACGCTCCATTAACACTGCATCTACAGAAATATCAAAAAATGTGTTGCTCCATTCTCAGCACTATCATCGTTCTTAGCTGTACCCTCTTGAGAACCTTTGCTGCAAAGTCACACAGGAAATAGGTATTTCCTAACAACACATCAGTGTGCTCCCTACTAACCTTAATCCTGAACCTCCACAGAGTTTCCCTGGAAATAAACTCTTACATCCATCCCAGCTCAAGTTAAGTATCTGTACCTCTAAGATGGCTTAAGCGATTTTCAGTACTGGGATATTTAGGAGGGATAGATGAAAGGTCAAAATCCAATGCACCAGAACTGGATTCTGCATCGCTCTTTCTTACTCTCAATGTTTTCTGTCTTACTTCATGTTACACTGTTGGTAGGTTTCATCCTAGCCAGACTGCATGCAAACAAATAAAGGAACTTCTTGACTCTAGTGAACATAGTTTTGTAATATATAAATCATTGCTCACAAAGCCCATTCTGCTGAAGAAACAGGAGTATACAGAAAGCACAGAAAAAACTCAAGTTACCTGTATTAAGTCCCTTCTCTGCAGAAATGTTCCTACAGTTTCCTGTTGGCAACTTGAAGAGCTTAAACTTTCATCATCCACCTGTGCTCAGAATTTAAGTAAATTTTTTTTCTTTCCTGTTTTTCTGCTAATGGCATGAAGCTTCAGAATCTGAATGAAACAGCAAATTGTTACAAGTAAAGATTGGATGTTTCCCCTTACACAAAGCATACAGTCTCTGCTGACCTCATAGGAGATTCACTGGTACTAACCAGAGGTAGGCAAGTCCCATGTACTACTACCCTTGATCTTTTCTGTAAAACTTTACTCCCTTTATTCTTGTGCTTCCTTTCTTAAAACGTTAAAAGAAAAACATATACTATTAAAAACCTTCCTACTTATTTCTCTGTCTTTTTCTCAATAGCCCAGTTCACAGGAGTAAGTTGAAATAATCAGATTTCCCCCACTATAACACAGTGGGGGAAAATATATGACACAGCAGGTGAAATATATGACCTAATCAGCCCCTTATGCAAACAAGAACAAATTAAATGTGTTATAAACCCTGACAATTCCTACAGAATGTTGCTCTTTCAGCAAAGTCTTTGAATATTTTGCTGTGTTACTTGATAACTGCAGTTGGTAGAAATTAAGCAGCTGAAATATGTAGCTTCACTCACAGGATCAGAAACTCCAATAAGCATCAACATTTAATTACTGAAACGTGCTGTGTGATGCAGAAAAGGCCAAAAAGCTGAAACAACTGCACTGTGTAGCTCATTCAGCAAAGCATACAGCTGGGCTGTATAATGGAGAATGCACATGGCCTCTGGAACAGTTTAGAAAATCAGTTATAAATACGAACAGATTATTTAACTCATTAACTAGACAAAAAGAAGTTGAAAAGCATGAAGAATAGGCAGGTTAATCAACAAGTAATAGTCTCATCACCAGGAGGGTACCTTGAGGGGAAAAAAATCACCTGGTAATTGAACAATGGAAAGTAACCAACAATGCTGATCTAAGAAACTTAAAGCCATTAAAATCTGTTACACATTCAGAATACCTTTGATTTATTATTGGATAGTGAAGAGCTTGTGGTGGACAGAAGGATTTTATTCACTTGCTTGGTTTTACATCTACATATTACTCATTCTATAGCAACTGCCACTGAAAGATCTTGGAGCATTTGCTAAATGTTAGTGATTTAAAACTTTAAAACACTTTTGTAGAAGTTGTATCTACAAAAGTAGCCTAGAGTGGCAGAGCCTCTTGCTTGAGTGCAGCACGTACATTTAGGCAGAAGAGAATTTTAATGGGAGGAAGCATTTTTATAAAGTTTCTCTGACACCACACACAAATGGTCAAAATCTCAGTAGGATATGAAAAGCCATTAATTCCACAGAGGGCACAATGTTCAATGTTCATCACAGATACTTACAATGAAAATGAAGCATCCACTGTGCCAGGCATCAGGTGAGGCTCATACCAGAAGTGATCGAGCTTAGGTCTGTTTGTTTATAAGATCCGATGGTATCAAAGAAAACGGAAGGTCTCTAATATTTCTAATAATAATTCAAATCATGTTTATGTAATACACCAAAAACTCTGATGTTTATACAAATTTCTAGGGACTGATTGTTTCTAATCCATGCTTCTTCACATATTCCCCTGTTGCCTGCTTCTATGGTTCAAGAGCCTAGCTTCCTCTGAAATTCAGAGGTACATTTAAAAATTACATGGATGTGTCAGGCAAATTTTTCTAAACTTAACTCTGACTTGAGTTTTGATTGAAAACTGCCATGAGATGAACTGAACAAATAAGACTTCCTTAAACTATTATCTAGACTGTAGATCTAGACCTTATCATCATAGCTAAAATGTTTATCGTATGCAAAATGTGTGTCAGTGAATGGATGATGGTAGTTACATTCTGGTAACTAATAATCCAACAACTGAAAAGGCGGCACTTTAACTACTGAGGTGTCAAAGTGTATCTTCCAAAACCGAATACAGCAAGAGTGTCTGACTTTCTTGATAAGAAATATAAATAAACTTGCCCAAATTACCGATGTGATTCAATTCTGAGAGCATCGTAACAACAGATTGTTTTGTGAATGAGTTAAATGCCCTTTTCAGTATCTTAAGATTTTCTTTGATTTTAGCCATACCATTTGAGAACTCACAAGAGTAAATGCCATTTCCAAATCTAAACCAAACAAAATTTAAACATACGCATATTCCAGATGAAGCTCAATTCTCATAGAAAGCTAAACGCACCATACAAAGTAGAACTGTAGGAGCTAAATGTTTATTTTAACATTTACAGTTTAGTGTAACTGGAGGTAGCTGCAATATTAAGTGATTTTCTCCCAGTGGCTTGAAATAATAGTTATACACGTACATCACAACAGAATGCTGGAACAGAACTGAAAATTTGAGTCAGTTGTTTAAAGTTAAGGCTACACAAACATGCAAATGAAACAAAAAAAATAAATCACAGCAGGTAAGATGATGATTGTCAGTACAGTGTAGTGCAGATCTTCCTTGAGTAGGGGATGTTTCTATGTTGCCAAAACAGTAAAATTGCAGAAAAATTACATGATGTAAACCTGAAACTATCTGAAAAGATGTCGAAGATTCAGACAGTGATAATCACAACTATGCAGTTCATGCTATTTCCCATGTATCTCAGACTACCAAAATCAAGTAGAAGGGAATTATATGGCAACAGAGTCTATAATGTGCTATGCATGAATGTGTTTCTGATCTGTCAGGCAGGAATTTCATTTCATATAATCGTATGAAAATGGACACTCCATTGTCAGGACTTTTGCCTACACCAAGTCTATCAGCCTCACTTTCAGAAAGGTTAAATTAGTCCTCTTCCGTAGATGGTGTCATGTGAGTAACGGAAACTCCCAGCAACTCCAGGTTAAAGTATTTTTACAATAACCTAGTATTTGGTCCATTCAATGAAGATGTAACCCAGCTATATGTAACTGGGGACAAATACTAATAATCGGAGAGGACTTAGCTATGGTTTATTAATAAAACTATGCAGTAGTAACTTTCTTTAAAACTGTAGATTTGTAAAGAGTAGAACTGGTCTGTGTAATATAAACAACAAATATTTTTAGCAATAAAATGGAAAATGCTTTTAAGATAAAATCTGTAATGCCTTTTTCCTTCAAATTTCCCACAAAGTTTCACAAGTTCAACAGATGAATCTTCCAAAATGCAGATACTTCTATAAACTGAAAAACTAATATATATCTGCATGTATGACCACATATTCCAACATATCACAAATAGATGCTAAAGAACAGGTTAGAATAATCAGATTACATGCTTTTATTTCAAGGGTGCAGTGTCTTGCCAGGCCCTTAACTTTCCGGGATCAATTACTGAACTGATTTAAGCATGTACTTAATTCAAAAACCATAATTAATTTTACTGGAACAAGTGAGATTCCTTAGAGACTTTAAAGATAAGCCTGTCCTAGTGCCCTCAAATGAGTGGGCCTACAGTGCTGTGCCTCTGGCAGTATGGAGTCCATTTCAGGAAATGGAGATGTTAAATAATCACTGATCTCATTCTCATCCTTTCCTCCTACAAAGAGAAAGCTTCCCACACGAAGTTTGCAAGTCTCACTCATCATGCGGATGTGATGGTCCCTTTAAAGTCAACAGGCAGGATTAACAAAAATTGGAATGTACTTTCCGGCTCAGGAACTGTGAATCTGCTCTCTGTAATGCACAATTTTTTTTTGTTGTTTAGTTAAAACCCAAATATAATATTCAGCATAAATTTAGATATTCTACATATGAAACTGATTTATATAATATTTGAAACTTTACAAAATAGTATTAAAGTAGTCAATAAAAGATCACATTTAAAATATTTACAATCTATATATCATTTCTCTGTACTTACAATTATTAAATAATCATCTGTGGCTTCCTTAATTTTAGTGAAAAGCTTTTAATAACTACAAACTGATTTTGAACTACTTTCAAATAGCTCTTTACTTAAACAATTTTAGCAAAATCACATTTTCAATGTGAAACATTACCCCTGTGTTTCCAGTTGCAGTTTTATAGCTGTTTTACAATGCAATCCTGTTTTCTATAATAAACAGAAGATATCTAGATACCTAAGTAAGAAAATGGCACAGTATGGATGGAAACATTAAATTCCCAAGGTCTTACATCCCTTTATGGAATTTGGCTTCTAGAATATCCAGTTTCTTGATAATTTAAGTTACTCTTCCAGTACTTCCAAGGAATCACAGAACCAATACTTATTTAGATTTTTGTGTTATCATCTTTTGAAAAGGTACTTCCTGAAGGTGCTTCACAGAGACTATCGCCATCCGTGCTGAACTCGTCATCGTCGTCATCATCATCACCAAAATCAGTCAGCACTTTACTTGGTGACTTCTTTCGTCTACTAAAACAAAAATACACACACTTGTGCTATTAAAAGTGCACATCTACATGCAGAATACTTTTGCAAAGCTTATAACACTGACAGGTATCATTTGCATTTTTAAAGGATGTCAAAGATCTGTGCTTTTACAGCAGCAGTTTATCATAGACCACAGCTTACAAAAAGGCAAGAGAATATAAGTAAGAGAATGAAGACTTTGAACACTTAGATGTTCAGTGATGGTGGAGGAAAACTAAACACAGGACAGCTGTTCCTCTCAGTCATTAGCAGGAAATTTTCATCACTACAAATGACGTGAGTTCCAAGTTCTACTACTACCTTTCTCTATTTTCTATCCCCTGCTTCAGTGACTATTCAGCAGACAGAAAAAAAGGTTTGGGCACCTAGAGCACCCTGAAAAGAGCTGTAAAGTATCTGTAGAGAAAGGAAATGACGAAGAGTTTCACAGCCCTGCCTCTTAAACTCTGTCTGCTTACTACAAAGTTTGTTAGAAGAAGCCTTCAGCTGAGGGACTAACGGAGCAAGAAATCAATCAGAAATCAGGTGATATGTAACTGTAAGGTCTGCCACATCAACCTACCTTAACTCTTTCTTTGCAGCATTAAGCTGTCCTTGCAATTGTTCATTCATGTCTAGTTGCTCTTCTAGGTCTCTCTGCAGTTTCTTTTTAGCACTTTCCAGTCTGTCTATTTCTTCCTCAGCTTCTTCAACTTGACGCTTCATTGCTTTCAAACGCAAACTCAACTGAAATATTTACATGTCAGCTCATTAGAAGACTATTTTAATAAAGGAATTTTATTCTTCCAGCATCTATGAGAGGGAGAATAAAGACACAACTTTGCCAGTGTAATGACACTGTAATATTACGTTTCACAAATACTCAAAAGCCAGCATTAAACTTCGAGAAAAGAGATTGGATACAATTTTTTAAGAAAAAACAACAAACATAGCTTTGACAGAGCAAGTTAGAAAGATGGCTTAGCAACTTTAACAGATGGATACTATAAAATATGTTTGTTTGTTTTTGTTTTTGTTGTTTTTTTAACACAAGAGGATTTTTAAAAATCTTTTGTCACGGGATCTGTCATTCCCATGACAGATGTCTGCATTTTTAAACTAACTGTTCATTCTCTCTTATTAACTAATTGACTCACATACTGAAATAAAACATATTTAAACAAGGAATCAACAACGACCTCAAAAATGGCAGAACACTTTACTACTAGAGTATCAACATATACTTGACACTTCTTGCTTGTATTTAACAATAAATAGCTTCTTCCTTCAAACAAAACTTCATGGACACAAGATAGAATATACTGGTTTTTGGTGTATTATATCATATGTAGTTCACATACTGACTGCTATTTGCTTTATTTCATAAAGTAGTCACAGCATTGCTTCTGTAAGTGCTTCATTTTCATTAATTTAGAAATTAATAATAATATACTACCAGGCAAAAGAATATGATGACAATGGGAACTGCAAATTTCATTAAATGGGACTTCATAAAGAACAGAATGATCAGTATCTGCTTATATTCTTCAGAAACATCTTGTACATGCGATGATTTATGCAAATATCTGATATTAGTATTACCATTATATTAGTCTTTCCCCCTACCTGGTCCTTTTGGTCAGTCAATGAGAGATGTTCATCATCCACTTGCAACATTAACTCCTTCACTTTTCTCTCAAGTCTGCGGTTACTCAGTTGGAAATTAGCCCTATCCCTGGAAAAATAAACATAGGACAAGCTTGTAAGAAAAGGAACTAAAATACTTCAAATCCTGCTAATTCCTTAGCAACATAAAGCGTTAAATAAATGCTAATGCTTTGCTTTGATTTACTGATTCCATGAAATATTTAGATAAAAACTCTGTCAAGATTAAACACTGAAGTAAATGTGAAAACTGAGACGTTCAACTATAGCTGGTATTTCTAAACCTGTTACTGATATTAGACGTTGCTAAAATAATGAGGTATGTAACTATGATAGCACTGTGACTAGTTTTAAATTTATAAGGCAATTTCCAGTATGATTTTGTTCAAAAAGAAAACTTGCAACAATCACATGAAATAGTAACCACTTTAATTCAGTGTTTGTGAATCAAGTTAGTTATTCTTAGATATTTAATATAAGCACGGAGACATACATAAACATACATGTTTTGATCTTAACAAAACTAGCTTTACCTCTCTTCATTTTCAAGTCGTTCTTCTAGCTCTGTGATCCTTGCTTCCATTTGAGCAACAAGTCCCTCTTTACTGGATCGGTAAGAACCTTCCAGGTGAAGGATTCGGCTCCTTAAGTCCTTGTTCTATAGTTGGAACACATATGATTACTACATACACGCCCATATTAACAAATAACACCTTAACACAAAATCAATTCCTTCAGATAAATGAAGTGTATGTATATTTTTAATTTAGTGAATTGGAAGGAGAACTTTTACTGGAAGATCAGACAGCAAAGAGTAAACACATCCTCTATTACTGTGCTTTATAGTAAAGAGCTTAGTGCCAAGCTTGAGCTAAACTTTTAGGCTTAGAGGGCTCCTTCAGACGGTTTCAAGTCTTTTCCAATTGCATTTAATACATCAATACTTTTCAAAGAACATTAGATCTCCTATTTTCCATGCTTAATTCCTTTGTCAAATTTTGTATTCCGCAGCTGTAACTCACTGTTGTACAGACAAAATAAGTAGACAAAGAAATTATTTTTATCCAAAATCATTTTACTCCATCAAATCTTCTCCTACGTTGTTTTTGTGAGCTTTTGTCTCCTATCTTAACTATCCAATTTACTCCTACTAGCTAGGCAGTTTGAAAAAAAATATCTTTTAAAATTATCCTTGAAAGCTGCAGGACTCACAGAAGCAGAATTTTTCCTCAGAGCTGCACTTAAAATCTTTACAAGATTAGGTTACTTAGGTTTTCATTCAGGACCATATAAAATCACAGGAAAAAAAAGTTACATGAAAAACAGAAAAATAACGCTTTTTTTTATACAAAACTTCTATGAACTCCAATCTCAAACACTAAAAATTTTTGATAGAAAAGTCAGAGAAAAAATAGAAGGATGTACATGGGATATACCAGTAGGTGGCATTCTTTCTTCTCAAACAGTTAATGAAAATGGGATTTACTTCACAGAATTAAACCCACCAAATCAGGTGTCTGATACAAACGTTCTCTAAATTCCCACTGCAATCTGTTTTCTGTTCTTGAGACTGTCAGTAAGGCTATCACTTACTAAGACATCTTTACTCTTTATTTCAGCTGGGGGCTATGAGCCTTCCTTTCAAAGACCACTGATCTGCAGAATAAACGTGTTGCAAAAAGCTAGGAAGTAATTTTAATACACTTTCCATCACAGCCATTTAAACAGATGAACCCTATTCCCTCACACACAGACAGTAGCAGCTCTCTATCATATCTGTATCTTTTCTTTAAAAGGCATGTCACTTTTTTACTTGTTTGCACTTAAGGTATTCAACCAAAGTTGTAATTGCTTGAAATGATGACCAACTTCGACGATGTTCCTTTAGTGCCATCAAGAGTTCGAAGGACAGCTCCTCCAAAAGTGGTCAAAGGATTTACAGCTAAATTGATATTCTACTTGATATTGATATTCTAATTGATATTCTAGCTTGATATTCTACAGTCTTTTCTGTATATGTTCTTCTTAAAGGTTTCTATGTTGATAACTCGGTTTCATTCTACAAACAAGTATACCAAATCAACTGTCACATTTCTTATTTTTCAAGTCTTTGATTCTCGAATATATAAACAATTCATGTGGTAGAGAGATGTCTGCCCTCACTACAGCACAACTGTTATATTGTATAAACAGATGAATATATAGAATGAGTCTTTAGTATATGAAATATATGAGCTGTGACAGGCTGCAAATTAAAAAAGGTAATGTACAAAAAGAAAAAAAATATTAATTTAGGATTATAATATTGTAATATTTTGAGTATCAATATTAAGATGCTCATTGTTTGTAATCTGTGCTTATTAACACATACTTCCAGCAACGCATTCTGGTGGAATAGAACCAGTTACTGAACACTGAATTCCTTAAACACTTATTTGAATTTCCTAATGAAGGCAGCCACCTGGCTTGTTATCTTGTTAACGTGACCGTATGGCAGACGCAATTACCTGTCTTTCCAAAGAAATTTTGTCACACTCCAAATCTTGCTTTGAAGCTCTTTCCTGAAGTAGCTCTGCTCTCATTTGTTCAATCTATTGCAAAAAGAAAAGACAGGAATTTTAATTAAAGATTTAATTCATGTATGTCTATATATCATGTATATACACATATATATACATGTATATACACGTACATACATGTGCATAAATTAAGAACTCATATCTACACAATGAGAAAAAATTTCTTCTTTCTTAGAACTCAAAGACATATGCATAATTTCAGATGAAGTTTACAATTACAATCTTGGAACAAATTTTCCCCTTTGAGAAGCCTGTAATTCCCAGTGCTTTTCCTAGGCATTTTTCCATATGGGGTATTGCTGATGATCAATATACATGAGTATATTTATATACACATACACACACATACACACACTCTGTAGCAGGGTACTGAACTCTAAAATATCACATTGGAGACATGTCACATGGCAGGGAGCTGAGTTCCAGAATGTCACATTGCTTTTTAAATGCCTTCTATAGTTGTTTTCCTCATACCTAAGTCTGAAGCACTAAATTAGCACCTTACCTTTCAGTTGCTGAATAGTCTACTTTAAAGTTTGACCTTACTGAGCACATAAACAGACATCTGCAGAGAAACTCCACAGACAGTTACAGTTTTCTACGCCTGTGAAAATAATAAAAGCTCTTTTTCAACAGTTTCTGATGTATACTGCATATCAACATCTTTTCTCCCACTAAAATGGTCAATTTTATGTCTTTCATATATCAGGAGAGCACTGATTTCTGGATCTGGGGATGAAGTGTTGTTTGTTTGTTTAAAAACAAGCAAACAAAAAACACTTCTGCTATTTTCTGTAAAAATTTCAGTTGCACATTTAGTAACAAAAGAAAAATGTATTCTCCATATGTAAGATGCTACTGAAAAACTAACTTCCATACATAAGAATACAGCATTTGTTTGCTTTATCTCACTATTTGACTTAACAGAAAGAAATACTCTGAAGACCAGAGAGAAACTGTAAACTGCCTGACAGCTGATATTGAAACTTACAGGCTAAAGGAAAAAGTCCTCAATGCCAAAATGCATTTCTTCCCCACCATTCACATTGAGATTGCCTTCAAATCTTTACAAATTCCTTTTCAGGCACATCTGATGTTACCAAAGCATTTGTGCTTTTCCATGCACAATGTTTGCTATGGGGAATGCAGAGAACATCAGTGCCAGTTACTATACCTGCAAAAAAACTTAAAAAGATTTCAGTGGCCACAGCTTTCTATCCTGCTTCACAGCAGTCATATATGATCTTGCATAAACGCACCACGAGCTGCACAGCTCTAAGCTACAGATTTATTGCAATAAAGGCCTTTCAAAAGCTATTTGGAATTCTGGCATTAAAAAAATGCAAAGCAACGCTAAAAATGTGAAGGTTAAACAAACAACACACAAGATATTCCCTTAGGCCTTCTTTTTTTTTTTCCTAACCACGTTATAATATTAAAAGTCATACTTCCAGTTAATCACATTTTTAAAAGATGTAATTTACACTGTTTCTAAAGCTTTGAAACCAATATATGGATATAAATGGTGGTAATGCATGCAGTTGAGAATGTTATGTCACAGAATCTTTGCAGAACAGCAGAAGGCATTCCTGAAAGCTAAGGTCATATCAGTTACTGGACTACAAATGTTAGCACATGGCTGTGTTCTGGTAACAGCTGGTTAATTTCCTTAAAGCTTTCCTTGTTGCACAAAAGCTTTGAAACAGTGAATGCTCTTTTTCTTTAAATACACTAATGAAACATCAGCAAAGTTATTCAATGAGAGATCACTTAAATCTTTACTCTCCTGTGCTGTATGAAAACAAAGCAGCAACTACTGGATCAAGTAACTTCCAGACGACAAGCCCATCTAGTTTAAATATGGATTTCAAAAAGAGACTCAGACAATCTTTGTGAGTTGTGTCAATACAATCCAGCTTTTCACTTTTGGGAGAGAATGAGCACAAACATTCTGAAAGATTATTTAATGATTAAGGGCAGCTATCTTATACTTCAGTGATTCTAATTTTTTTATATACATACACACACAAACACACACTTAAGCTTAAGGCAACAGTTAGCACAGATGGATTTGACGAATGCTAACAACAAAGAAATGAGAAAAGCAACAGTATCAGGTTGTACAAAGCCTTACTAGACATAACAGCATTTTGTGCCACTGTTAGGATTAGAAGCAGCAGTGATTTCATTATTAGTAAAAATAATTTGATTTCCAATAATATTTTACATTCTATCACCCTCTTGCACTGGATTCAATGCCTGTGTTTCTTGTTAATACTAAGTAGTGAAAACTAAAATACATATACATACGTATGTATACATATATATATGCACATATATATACATATGTATGTATTTTACTATTAGTACATATTTATGTATGCATGTGTACACACACACATACTAAAACTAGTGTATAAACACAGTTCTCAAGTAAATACAAGGTGTTTAACCAGAAGAGAAGCTAAAGGCAAGCAAAACCTTTGATCCTTCATAACTGAAAAGGAACCTTCATTTTCACATTTTCATTTGCCTCCCACACCTGGTTCCAGCTAAGGAACAGGTGTACAGCTAGCTATCCATTGGGAACGCTTTACTAAAAGGAAGTGAATGATCCAGCCAATGCAACTTTATCCCTCTGTATTTATTCTAAAATTGCCATGGAAACCAAACAGTCCATTTTTCCCATTTCCTGGAAACAACACGTAAGTCGACACTCACGTTTACATTTCCACAGAACACAAGCACTGGTGAGGTTATCTTAAGTGTTATTCAATTATATTTGCCAAAACAAAATTGCAAGAGGTATTTCATTTCACTTGTTTGTGGACAGAAACATCAAGTAATAAGATGTGTCCTGTCCTTTAGACTCAAAAGGCAGCTGAGTGCTCTCGCTAGTACCTTATTATTTAAAAACTAACAGGATATGATTCACCCTTCTTGAATAATCTCAGATGTTGGAGACTTTCTCAAAGTTTTGAACTATTTATTTTGAGAAGAGAACTTGAATTCTACACTATCACTTTTCAAATGTAATGAATAAACATAATGGAATTCTCATTTTTCAGGAACTGTGGATGACAGTCCCAATCTATGTTAATCACCGAGATTAAAAATTCTCACAGGGGTTTATGGGGCATAGTATCAGGGCTGGACTAAATCTGTACAGGTCACTTCTAATCTCAGCTATTTTATGATTTAAAGAAAATATACACAAAACTAAAATATGAAGCAATTTCAAAAACCTATTACAAAGTTTGAGTTATTAAACCATTTGCATTCTGGCATCAACAAAAATTCAACCATAAGCAGGTCTGAGTGAAAAATACAGAAATATACATTGACACATACTTTACCCAAGGGAACTCCACTGCTCAGAAAACCAGAACTATACAAAACAATGTATGTGCAGAATAGCAACCTCATTTGCACAAGATACTTGAGAAGAAGATATTGAGGAGGAATTTGCAACAAAAAAAAAAAAAAGACTCTATGGATTAAATCAATAAAGTCGTTAATGTATTAGTTAGTGAAGAAGAAAACTATGTGACACTGAAGTAATGAGTTGGCTGTGGGCTGCAGAGAATAGACCAAACATCCCAACAAAGAAAGAAACGAATGCTTTTCAATCATGAAAAGGGCCAACGATCAAGTCAAGATCAACTTCTACAAAGCTGATGAAAATGCAACAGCAGATCAAGATTTTGTTTCTGCAGTTATGATCTTCTCAAAACATAATGGCTGTATTAAAGACTGAAATAAAAGAGCTTTGCAATTAGAAGGACATCGAAGGATTGATGACAAGGATAAAAAATTTTATTGTCTTGGCAGGCTTTTTATATATCAGTGACTCACAATCTTCAACGTAGAGGACTAAAAGTTACTTCAAATCTCAACTTTGAGCTAGATCTATGCAGAAGTTTGGCCTTCACTCCAGAGAATTTTTAGTAAAAGAGTATTTACTTACAGAGGCAGATGGAGACCACTTCTTTCTCACAAGCACTTTTGTACCTTACATACATTAAAATAAATTATAGCTGAAGAACGGGATTCTTTGTGTTTCAGCAATTGCATGGCAAAGCAGAAAGAAGGTATGACAAACTCAGATCAGATGAATTTTAAGTGAAGCTTGCAGAATTTTTGAAAATAGAAAGCCAGTTAAAAAAATTGAAGTTTCCATATTGTTGCGGTACTTCTTGAGAATGAGTTAGGAAAGATAAGAAAGTTTCATGCAACCCTTCCCAGATTCACAAGGGTATTTACGTTAAAAAAAAAAAGAGTAACATTTCATAGTAAATGAAATGTGAACCATTAGCCCTGCCAATGTTTATTCAAACACCCAGCTTTGTGTAAAACGTAAGTAGTCATTTCAATTTGGTTTTACTAGAAATTTGAGTATTATACTTCATTATCAGTACATTAAAATAACACTTTAAAAATATAATAAAAAGTTACAGAACTACAGATATTACCAAAACAAATCCATTATCATTTCTCATGTCATTATAAATGCTTAGCAGACCTTGAAATACTCTTTAGTAATTTGACTACACATTCTGGCATAAAATCAAAACAAAGCAACTCCTGTAACTCATGCATAAAATGAGAAACTTCAGACCTCAAAATAAACATTTCTTTTGCCCATTATGTAACATTTTTTTGTCACCCATCTGTATTTTAGGTTTCTATTCAGCTAGCAAATTATGTTGTTGTAGTATTACTTGTGCAGCTATCACTAAGGTTCTTTTAACCCAGGCTTACAGGCAGAGACTCCAGCATCAAAAGCTTCCTAATCTAACAAGAGCATGACCTCAGACTATTATGAGTCCTTCACAATAGGTTTCATTCACTCACTCAGAGTCTGTAAAATACCAATGAAATAACAACAAAAAAACTGCAATCAAACAATCTCAATAATCTGAATCCTAAAAAGTAGCACCGGTGCCTTGGTGCTTCAAGGATAGATGAAGCCAAGCTCTAACTCACTTTAAAACTCTTCAGTTGCCTCAGTGGAAGGAAAAACAATTTCAATGAAGAGACAAACTATTTTATTTTCTATTCTCTCTCTGAAATAAAGCTAGTCTAAAGAATGACAACAAATCTCTTTTCTAGAGAAAGAAAATGGAATAGACAATTATGGGTTGTATCTCAATGCAAACTTATCTCCCAGACTCCTAGTAAATTACAAATGAGATTTAATGTTTAATGTAAACCTACAGTAGTAGACAAGCTGTAATGAGTTATGAATCAGTTTCATATCTTTCAGAATGTAAAACTAAGACACAGAACGTTTTCTAGGCCCTGATACTCCAAGACAGCCAACATATTCCTTTCCATGGACTACTTGAAAACTTGCATACTACTGACTACTGGACCTGTGGATGCTCTAGTTACTTTTTCAGTCATCAGGCACTATTCTCTAGTTCTCTGATCTAATACAAATCTTTCTTACAGGACCTGTGATTTCATGTTACTTCATTCAGAAATCTGGAATGTTTTTATTAAGGTCTTACTTCAGAATAACGAAACTCCTAAATCTCCTAAGACTTGGTGATTTCCTGCTCAGTGAACTCATTTCTGTTAGTCCATTCCACTTCCCCACACCTGCACATTCACTGGTCTTACTGCAAATAAAATATTTGTTAAAATATTCATTAATTTCAGGAAGCGTATCTAGACTGCTTTTTATCTTGATTGATACAATTGACAAAATTTCCACAACTTCTTTCTTCAGCTTACAGAGTCAAAAATTTTTCTGTCATTTGTTTGAATTTGGCTTGGCAAAACTCACTGTATCATTACATTTTCTGCACCATGAGACACAACGTCGTTAATGAATCCTTCTTCCCCTTTCTTTCTTGTCTTTTATTGCTATACCATTTCTAAAAATAATGACTGATGCTTTTATGTGCAAAAACATTTTGTTACCGATCTTATCTTCAACATACCTTAATCAATTTTTACACTTGTGGTTAAAATAAAGCTTCTCTCTTGAAACTGGCCAGCATCTTCAGTACAGCTAACTTTACTAATTAATTTCCTAAGCTCTGCCTTCCTTGCAGTGAAGATTCTCATATGGTGGCCTACTCTGTTACTATATTTACTCTTTTGAAATTACCATATGGAATTAATGGAACATACAATCATCTGTGTGTGTTGTCAGGGTACAGATCAGAGTTCCACATATTAGTCACATTTTATACCTACATTTACTAGAAATCCAAATACATTTTTTGAAGCTCTAAAGTTTCAAACCTCTACAAGAATTCTCAGGCTCAAGTTTTTCTTCTATTCTACAATGCTCTAACAGACTGATCTCTATTCCAAAAATTGTGTGGGTAAGGGGCTAAACACTTTTCAAGGAATGTACAGAAGAAGAATGAGGAAATGAGGAAAGTCCAGGTTCTCTCTGTGTGAAGAAATAACTTTTGTGGGTGATCCTGAGCAATTAATAACTCATGTTTCATTTTTTCTAGTTATGAAAATAGGAAAAAAAAAGTCTGTGATGATTTGGAGGAGTATGGTTAATCATATTTATGATCCTTAAACAAAATAAGCTTGTTTGAATACCTGTTCTCTGCATCTATTGATCCTCTCAGACAACAAATCTGAATTATTCTTTTCTTCATCAAGCTCAAGTTCCAGGTGAGATAACTTGTCCTAAATGGAACAAAGAAAACTATCAACATACTGTTCTCCCACTCTTTTTGGATTGCTACAAGGCTATTCTTAAACTTCAAGGACTCAAACTATTTGAAAGAATAGGCTTGAAAAGGGAAATGTCTCTGGAAAAAAGTACAGAATCTAGAAAAGTAGACAAGGCTTTAGAATGAACTTTGTCTGATAGAAGCAAAATATAAGTTGTTTTTAATTACCCCAACCAATTTAAAGAAAGTAAGAGAAATCTTGAAATTGAAGATACGTTTCTAGAGACTGTTTTTGAAATTCTTAAGCTATATAACATATTTGGAAGACAAATTTCTTATAAATCATCAGAATATATGAGTACAGTTGCATAAAAATTTGTTTATAGAAGTGAAAGCTTAAGTGATATGAACAATTATGAGGCTAACCTCATAACAACATAATTATAATAGTTAGTTTATTCAGGCTCCCAAAATGAATCTGTATTAGAGGTTAAATAGAACTTACACTTCTACATACTTGCAAAGTTCTAGGTGATGGGCCTATGAATAAGAACTTAACAATTTTGCCAGATTAGTGAAAATCAATTAAAAAGAAAGTTAACAAAAGTAACGAAAGAACAATTTAAAACATATTACGCTGTGATAGATTTGCTAACAGATCACCTTCAGAATATACCAAAATAATACTTTATGAATTTTCAACGAAGTTACCTTGTTCCTCCAGACAGAATCCATATGAAATAAAAATATTATTTTTATCAACTATAATAAGGTCTTTTACCTCCATTAATTTTATCTGTCTTGTCCGATCATCTTTTAAGTGGCTTTTGGCCTCCAGTTCATACTCCAAGCCTTTCACAGTCCGTTCTAGCAGCTGAGTTTTTGTTATTGCCTCATCCTGAGCTCTCTGGTGGTCCCTCAAGTTTTCTTCCAGGAGACGCATCTGAAACAAAAAGACCATGGTAATACACTTTATATTACACTTTCTATAAATAAGACTTGCCAGTAAAGGGGGGATTGACTACAATCACAACAATTTTGGAAGTGTAATTAAAATTGCATCAAGTGATATGCTTTTCAGAGTCATTTTTGATTTATCCACAAGATGGCACCAAGAAAATAAACATGGATATCAGATCTAAAGACGTGCTGCAAACTACAGGTTTTACAGTCCAATTACATACTGCAGTACTTTTATTTATTTATTTATACTCAATTGCAGTAAGCCAAAATTTTTACAATTTTGTAAATGTAAAAATTGATTTTTTATATCTTTGGAACTTTTGCAGTATTATTCCTTTCCTTTTAACACTACCAATATTTCAACTTTTAAATAATTATGTAGTTTGTTCTTTATGTGGCACTTTGATGACAACATTAGAATGATGCCACAACTGCTAATGTATCTAGATATGTTAGTTGTATTAGGGCTATTTGCTGAGGACAAAAGTTTCCTATTCTAACAAGAGTGTGTACTCAGTGAAACTGCCTAAAACCTTTATGGTACTTCAAAATATGAAAGTAGTAAGGGTTTTTAGGTGAAACTAGGATCATTCCTCATGCTTGTAACTAAACAATCAGCAGTATTTTGTTCTCTGTATTAGTGTTTTTATGATCTTTTTGTCAAATAATGAAAGATTAATTTTGTTGCGACCTTTTTCCTTTGCACTTGTTTCTGTAGTTATACTAGAAAACACTAGAAATATTTTTCACAGTAACTGTAACCAGTGTGTATACATACACACACACACATATCTTTTACACTGTTTACTTTCATTTATTCAACATAAGAACCATGTTCTCAACACCCTAATTTTATCTTTCACATTACATTATGACTCTTCATACTTCTATAAAAGCTCTCCATCCCTTCAGGGAACAAATACAGAAGACAGAATAATATGTATGGAAACTACGCTGTCTTCTATCACCGTTCTTTAAAATTGCATTATCAGACAAATGTGTTAAGGGGAGAGCACAATATAAGAGAAGTTTTAAACAAAAGAATCAAACAATTAAAATATTCAGAACACAGAAAAAGCAGAAAATTGTGACTAGTATATTCTCATAGCTTTTCTAACTGCAGAACAAGTATATACAGATCTTTAAAAGACTGGATTGGTTTTGTAGCAAAATCTACGTGCTAAGAGGCAAAGACTTCAAGATTGTGGCTGGCTGCACAGACACCTATGTCACTTATATCTGTAATTTGGCTCTTACAGAGGAAGAGAATAATGTCATTCAGTTCATTCAAAAGACAGAGTCATAAGTTGGTTCTGGGTTTTTTCTTTGTTTGCTTGTTTTTTGTTTGTTTGTTTTCTAAACAGTTGTGGAGTTTTTTTCTAAATCAAAAATATTTCTACATTCTCAATTCCCTCAGCACTAAAAGAGCAGCATATCGTCAATGGAATCCTTGTCATATCCCTTAGATACATTCATCTGTGAAACACTTCAGTTATCTGTCATATCCAGGAAACCATTTCTCCGGCAGTATCACACTGATAATTATCATGAATGAAACACAGAAGTACACTGATTGAGATCAGTCTTTCCTGATGAAATACAACAAAGAGTGGTAGTCAGCATACACTGTCTTGATAATTATCTGAACGTAGTTCTAGGTCAAAGGTTAAAATTTGTCACTGAACTTATGAGTCATTACCTCCTCCTGCATTCTCATGGTTGTCAGGCGTGATTTTTCTACCTCAAGGTTTTTCTCTTTCAATTGTCTCTGCACATCTGCAAGTTCTCTGCGATTTTTCTCCTTGTATTCATCAAGCTGGTTCTGAAGCTCCAGAGTCGATGTTCTTGAGACCTCTACCATTTCACCCATCTGGGAAAAAAGGATTTTTTTTTTTTTTAAATCTAAAACAATGCTACAAAAGGTTTTATCATGATTAATACACTAAAAGACTTTTGTCTCATGCTTCAACATTCAACTCAGTATTCTCACATGGCGTATTTATCAAACATTTACCAAGAAATGAAATGTAGTCACACTTCAGTATGTGTAAGTTGTATGGTTTACACACAGATGGCAAACTAAGGCTTCAATACAGTGGTAATATGAAAGTCAGCTGTCAATCTCCAAAACACAGCTGATCAAGAACTGGTTTTGGTCTGCAGTATATGTTAGAACTGAACTCAAATCTAGGATTTTGTTTTGACAAAACTGTTTTACAACAGTATTTTGAGATAGCGTTTCAACTACCGTTCAGCCCTGAGAGCTTGTACAGATAGTCTCTAGGTGGAAGAGACTAAAGTGAACTTTGCATTTCATTTATTTTTACACGTTAAATATATATATATAAATTTGCAATTTAATAGCTCATTTGCTTCTATTAGATTTTTAGCCTCCTGCAGCCTCTTTGGAGTGAACTCATACCTCTTCCTGTAACTTTTCAATGGTCTTGTTCAGTTGCAATTGTTCATTTTCCATTTCATGCTTTATCTTCGCCAGCTGTTCCTTCTGGTGAGTTTCATCTTTTACCTGTTGAGATAACTGCTGCCGTTCCTGCTGAATATAACGAATGCTCTCCTGCAGGAGATTAAAAGATATGCATAATGAAACACTGAGACTCTTTTCTGACACCTTAAAGGAATGTTATATAGCACTTCTGTGCAGCAGCAGTACCACCAACTGTTGTAACAACAGCACAAAGTTAAATAGTTGAACTAAAAAAAAAAAAGGGGGGGGGGGGGAGAAATTAATGAAGTAACAGTTTGCTAGCCAGAATAGGACAAACAATATTTGAGTTATGGTTCACCTTTCCTATAAATTCCTGGAACATTGTTGCAACTTTCATAGGACAAGACATAGACTCTTTTCATGATTTCATTATATGCAAACATACATTCTTCTGCAATTGTACGCACATTGGCAAATCCCACCTACCACACAAGTTTCAACATTGATCTCTGGTTTCAAATTGTTCTATATACTCCACTTCAGAGCTCCCTTAAAGATTTTCTCAACAACAAACTGTTTTCCTAGGAAATGAAATAATAAAATGAAATAAAATACATCAGTTCTACTGTGAGTGAGAAATAACTAATGTAGGTTGTTTTTGTTTATTTTTTCCATTGTTATGCTTTTATAGTGCCTAGAAGCTCTAATCACAAGGATGCCTCATTGCAACAAGTGTTGTGCAAACAGCATTTTGCTGCTCCTACCAAAGAAATCTCCTTGTTCTCCACAGAAGGAACATTTGCCATTAATGTTAAAACCAGACCTTAATATCTGGATTACATTTTGAAGGATCTGCAGAGCTACACTGTATGCTCATCTACCAGGAGCTCCAGAACATCACACGTGCAACAGATCAAACATTTTTGCAATCATGTTCAGGATGTTTAAGAATTTACCACCCTCTAGTTTCTAAATATTGTCCATCAGCATAACTGACTGCCACTAGTCTGTTCTAATAAAAGTAAGTTATCTTACATCTCCATGTTGGAATCCTCACTTTTTTCCTTCTCCCTTCATAATAAAACATTTTACTGGCCTTACTGTAATCAGAAACTACATGGTTAAGAAAGAGATTGGTTTTTATTAAGTCTGAGAGGCACCGTTAAACTGACTAGCACCAGATTATGGACAGTTTAGATTGTTCCAACAGAAAAATCATCATCAACTGTAAAAAGCACTCCAAGACACAGTTTTGAATTTTAATTTCATTATTATGAAGTTTTGTTGAATATCTAATAGTGATGGTGCTTATTTCATAACACGTCAAAAAGCTTTAAATGTGCAAACAGTGTTTCTGTAGGCAAGATAGTTTAGAAACACAAATAAAATTGTATTCTTATAAGAGAAAATAAAAAAACATGATCAAATGTAGAGATATTTTCAGATTAGTACATCCCTATTTAACCTATTAACAAAGACATCTCCAATACAAACAGGAGTTTATGCAGGTGCATAAGGAGTGTACATATAATCACAAAACATGCTGGGGTCTAATAGATGTTGTTTTGCAAAACTTAATCATAGAATCATAGAATGGTTCAGGTTGGAAGGGACCTTAGAGATCATCTTGTTCCAACCCCCCTGCCATGGGCAAGGACACCTCCCACTAGACCAGGTTGCTCAAAGCCCCATCCAGCCTGGCTTTGAATACTTCCAGGGAGGGGGCATCAACGACTTCTCTGGGCAATAATTCTATAATATAATTAATCAAGATGGCACCGAAGGGTTTTCAGAATCTTCTGAAAAGGTTGAGCTTTAGCTCTTCAGTTCTAAAAGCTGCTGAATTCTTGGGACCCTGCTAACATGCCATATTTGATCAGGCTATAAAAACCTCATGCGCCCTCCTTCAACAGCTTTTCACAGATCATTTAACTTTACTGTTTGTTTATACATCCTTGAGAAACAAACTGGGCAGGCACAGATGAGTGAAACATACCGGGGCAGAATAATGCTGCCAGCAGGAAGTTTTTGCATTTGCAGTATACTGCAAAAGCAATTAAACATCAGAGCTAATCTGGTTAGTCTCTCTAGTTCAGAGTTATCAAAAAAAAAAAAAAAAAAATCAATTACTAACATGAAAAGAAATTTCTTCTACTGACTAGGGCAATTACCAACTTAATAACAGATGTGAATAATTACAGCATTTAAAGAAAATAATAAATAGATGAGGCTTGATGCGAACTTCTTCAGGTCTTGCTAACTTTTGCCTGACCACAGAGATTGAAATTCAGTTTTTTCTCCTTTGAGATATATTCGAATGTCCTGAAAAGAAAACTGTATTTTTCACGTATTGCATCTTCCTATTTCCTATTGCATCTTCCTATTTCTTTTTGTTTTCACTGTTTCTTAGAGAAGTATCAGAGAACAAATCCTAAGGACATTACTAAAAATTAGAGAGTGCTATGAAGTTTCAGTCATAATTATTCTAACAGAAAATGCAATTCCTACATAATGCACATATTCAAGGGAGAAATCTCAGTTTTGACAAATTTGCTTTAGTTAGGCCAACAATACTGACAGCAGCAATGCTGCTTCAGAGTATCATGGGAATTGAAATTCAGGCGATTCATGCTCTGATTTTCCCGCATTTGTCAAAATCTCTCATGCCTGTGTCTCTCTTGTGATGCACAAATATATGTTGAGCTAGCTGATGTACCATAGGATTTAACAAGAGAGTAAATTTAATTAGATTAGGCTATTGTTTCAGGATGCATTTTGACACGGCAATGAGTCTGGGACTTAGAAACAAAGCGTACTTCAAAAAGAATGAGATGTCACTCTGCAGAAAGCAACGATGACTCAGGTAAACAAACAGGAATATTTAAATTTTAAATTTACTAATTGCCCTTGTTCTTACCTGCATATCTTCTAGCTGGCTTTCCAAACTCCTTTTTAATGCCACCAATTCCTTTGCCTCATTTTCAGCACGTTTCAAAGCTTCTTCTAATTGTTGATTTTCTTCCTGCAATTATATGATTTGATATATTTTAAACAGAGGCAAGGCCTCTAATTTGACATCTAAAGACCCAGGAACAAACAATATTACTTAATAAGTGCATACAAAATTGGAAGTATTTTGCAACACTCACTAATTTCCTTCAACTTTTCATTTCCATTTCTCTACATGATAACTCTCACAGGTAAACTGAGTTACGAAGTTCACTCATATTTGTCAGTTTTTCTTCTTATAAAACATATCCTTCACAAACAGAAAGGAGACTACCTTACTTTAGTGGTTTGTTTCACTGCCTTACCTTGTATCTCTTTAGTTTTTCCTTCATTGAATCTTCTTCTTCTTTCATTTTATCAAATTGCTTGTGCAACTCTTCATTTTTACTCTCTAGCTCACCAACTGTTCTCTTCAACTGCTTGTTTTCTTCAGTCAGCTCTTTGACTTGATTTTCTATACTACTTCGTACCTCTTCCGCAGCATTTCTTTCACTGGCAAGAACAGCAGCATTCTAGTGAAAATAAATTATGCAATGTTTTTAAAAAGCAAAAATAACGGCTGCTGTTTTCCAACAGAAGTTTCAAATGGCACCACAGCAAATGTAGCTAGGATACAACATTAACACATCAACAAGGAGCTGAAATGAAAATCTCTATATATTACAAACATGTATTTTTATTTTCCTCTGGCATAGCTACATGCTAAAGTAACAGTACTTCTCAGTCTCATGCCTGCCATAACGTATTTTTACTTTACCATCTTCTTTATTGCTCTAAATGATTTTCATTATCACATCCCAATGTTCAGCATTTAAAAGTAATCTAAAAAACCCCTAACAGATATGAAGAGCCTTATGGGCCTTCAAGGAATAACATTTATGTTATCCACACAACACAAAATTTAGGCAGTCTTGCCCCATTCCAGGCAATAACGTACAGCACTCTACACCCATGCAACTATTCATGGGGCTGCAGAGTGCATCAGCTTAGGCAGCAGAAATAACTTTAAGAATGTATAGGTATAGGTACCGTGCATTAAATATTATATATCATATATATATGATCTCGGCCAAAAATAAAAGAGGCAGGGCAGCAGGTAAAGGCGTTCCTGGAAAAATGTCCCAATCTATTTAAAAACATAGTCCCACAGAGGGCTGTGCCAGCACAGCAGAGCAGACCGCACAGGCAGAAACAAGCAGCAGGGCCTAGGAGTACCTTACAGTGGTGCTGGTGCAGCTCTGTCTGCATATCACAAAACCCACACTTGAGGCTGTGCTTATTTAGTAGAAGTTCTGCTTGGTTTTCAAACACTCCCTCAGGATAGAAGGTGTTTAGCTACTGAGTTCAGCTTGTATTCAAACAGATACTATTTGTATATTATTTCAGAAACAGAAATCAATATACAGCACAAAGACAAAATACAATAAACTACTCATCAGAGTTTATCATGTGGTTACAGATTTTTTGGCATGGCAACTGGCTGCAGCACGCAACTTCTCAGAGTTAATCATCACCTTAGCCTCACCACTTACCCTCTCCTAAAGCATACACTACCATTTAGAAGGTCTCGCATTTTGTTTGTTACTACTGTGGAAACCATGCGTGGCAGTATGTGTCTGTACTGTTATAACACTAACACAGGGTGGGGAGGTACCTGTAAACAGCTAACTCTGTGGTAGGAAGAGCTGGAAGCGTTTAATCTCTGCTCTTCATTGATTTGGCAGTCAGAATCTCCTCAGAAAAAAAAAACCAAAGAATCTGAGATACAATTTGTGGTTCTTGCTCTTGAGCATTAAGGGTCTGATACAAAGCAACACTCTGTAAGAAGATCTGGTGCTCATGTATAATTGGCCCACTGCCTTCACATTAAGACTTCCACTAGTAGTAAGAACTCCAGAACAGCCACATGGTTCAATCTCAATGAGTATTCTCTCCAGCAGCAGCCATAGCAGGTGTTTATGGAAAAAAAAAACAGAAGAACTATAGAGCAAGCCTTTCTCCATCACACCGTGCTGGATCTCATTGTTTTTCCTTCCATTAATGCACCATCCACTAATTTCCTTAATCTTTTCTGAATCCATTTGTAGCTTTGGTCTCCACGTTATCTGCTGGCATTAGGTAATTAAACACTAATTAGTGAAGCATAGTATTTTTGCATGTGAAATCATGTTTATCTGAATGAAAACACATCCTCCAGAGCAGCTTGACAAGAAACCACTTTGTGAAATATTTTACAAAAGTATGAAAATCTCTCTTCAGTTATGTCATTTATTTTATTTCCTGATTCTCCCCTCCCCCCAGCCCAAATGGATAAGCAAAGTTATATAAAAGGGTGTTTACAAAGTGTGCCCTCACTAGAGTGTTTTCTAGTGAGCAACAGCTTTAAAAACATGCAAATTAGTTCGATAAAGCAGTAACTCAGAAAACACTCAGACTGTCTACAGGGTCAATGAACTTATTATACAAAAACTGGCAGCATAAGCAGGCTGACAAGTCCTGCCCTTCTGAAAATACTGAAAAAACTTGTTCTTCTGAGTATACGACAAGTTAAAAAGCTCTGAAATAGATCTCTGTTGATGCGTTAAGTTCTCACATACTTTGCAATACCATTTATACATGCCTTTAATTTTTGCTGTTTGCATACAACAAAGTTATACTAATTAGCAAGCACTCTACCAGTGGCTCCTTTTTGTCTGATTTCCCCTTTCTGCAGCTGAGTGAAAGCAGCTGAGGCATGCTGGGGAGTTCAGGGAAAGGAATGTTGATGTGTCTGTTCTTTTTCATCCAAACGCCTACACAGGGCTGTGCAGTAGGAGACAACTGCAGCAGACCCATGCTGTACCTCATCAACCAGGTTGTGGTCCACTTTTCCAACACAGGAAGCATTACTTACTTAGAAGTACATTAGCAAAAACAAACAACCAAACAATCCCCTCAAATATACATACATATATATATACTTATCATTATTATTATTGTTTTTTGGTTTTTTTTTGCTAAATTAGCAGGTTCAAACTTAAGTTCAGCCTACACTGATGGAGTAATATCTAGAGATCTGCTCCCACCTGTCTTTTGCTGTATGCATCTTAGGATACTCACTAATCTAAACTAACTAATCTGGTATTCTTTCTCCTTTCTCATTATGCATTTCATTAAGTTAGGAAGATGCACGGTGAATATGTATGAAAGATGAAGTAACAAAAAGAGTAAGTTACAAGTATAATCTATTAGCCCCATTAAAAATCCTGGAAACAATTTGAGTATAGATGTAAAATCTCCCAACGTTTCAGCTGCCTGTGTGATCAGTACTTAATCAGCAGATCTCTAAGGTTTCTAATGACCTTGGCACTATTACAAGGGTTACACTTTCACATTAATGAACTATTTCCAAACAAATTCTCTGACATGTCAAGTACAAAACTCTTTTGTACTTATGATATGCCTTGAAAGATACCAACAATAAATAAATAAATACACACACTTTTCCAAAACAGTAGGAAAACTCTCTTAGCATACCTGTACCACAGTCAAAGAGTGAGCATTTTGCTTACATATCTTCCGGGGAGAGACAGAGAAATTCAAGTTTCATGGTACACTATTTTTCAGTATCTTTTCAACTAGTTTCTGATAAGCCTGAAAAGCAATATGGGAGCATCTATCCCATCAGTTTATCTCACACACAGAGTTGTACACATTAGGCATGAATGATCACTTTCAGGATATCATTCAGGATGATATTGAAAAAACAACAACTACAGGAGTATGTGCAATTTGATAGTGAAATTTAAACGACATCAAACTACACAAATAGAATTTAGATGTTCGAGTAGAAAATGCACATGTAACATCACTTCTCCAAAGGAATCAAACTACACAGCTAGGTTTAGATGAGAAAAAAATGCTATCTTAATTTATTTCCGATATAATGAGAATTGCATGCTCTTCCAAAGCAGAAGCACAAACAAAGCTTCTGAATTATAAACAGCTTTTGGCAACACATGCCACATCCCGCAGCATTATCTCAGAAAGTTCACGTGTCAAAAAACTCTTCCCTTCCTCATTGTTAGTCTTCCCCTAGGCACTCCACATCACCTTCTACATCTCCTCCAGGCATTCTCTTGGGAGGACAGATAAAAACAACAGAACAGAATCTGAATACCATGAGAAACGATATGCAAAGGAAATGAGCACTGAAATGTGGTTTTGGCAGACTGTGTAGGGACAACACCACAGGAGAAGGTTATGGAGACAATTCTCTATCCATACAACAAACAATTAGATAACGTTGAGGCCAGCAACTATCAAATTATACATGGACACTGTATCAGAGAGACTGTTCTGTCCTATGACTATGAAGCCCTACCTACACATGTAGTGCATCCAAGAAGGACCATGCAACTAGAATGCAATCTTAGTCATGTAGAGGACACATTCAATTTACCACTCTGTCATTAGAGATGGTCCGCTCTATTCTGCATAAAATTCCCCTAAAAAAAAATAAATCTCAGTATACGATACGAAAATCACTGCATTGAAATTACAGAGAAATCACTATGTTCAGTGATAAATTTTGAATGGCAATTATTGCACCTTATAGTCTAAATCTCAAAGTGGCAACAGCAGACAGTTTGAACTGTAAAACAGTATTTACTAACAGTCAGTGGTAATCCTAATCTCTTTGGTTCCTTCTACATGAGCAAGAAGGCAAGGCTTTCACTTAAAAGTCAGTGACTGAATCACGCACTGAAAAAAAGGAGTTGAAAACTGTTTGCAAAGGCATTGAATTAGAATGAGTTATAGTGAAGGGGATAAAAGCAGAAGGATAACAGAACACTATGAGTTTAGCAAGTACAAATTAGGAAAAAAAACAGATAGGGAGAACCACATGTACAGATTATGCTGCAGAGATGCACACCCTTTATTCCAAACATGATTTATTTGTAACAGTCCTTAATATAAGATCCTTAAGACTTAATGACACTACATCAATTAATGACTGCTGCTGCTACCCATGCATAAGACTTCAGATGGTTACATTTAATACAGAGGGATGCTGGTAAAGTTCTGGCAACCATTTTAACCAAGTTTATGCAAATTAAGCCCATGGTAACAGAACTGGGTAAAGTTCAGAAAGTACTCACTTGAGTTAAATATGAAACATTAACAAACGTTGTTAATATGAGTTTTAGTTCACTGAATTGTGGATCACCCTCTTCAGAAAGCTGAGCTGAGATTACATATGTAAACTCACAGAGCACAAAAAAGATAAAACTGGTTAAACAAGATTCCTGATGACAAAAGCTGGAATGAAATACTGTATATTTAGGCATATTTGCCATACCAAAAAAGGGCGAGAGGGGGGAGGAGGAGGAGAGAATTGAAGTACTGAAGTGGATTCTGTGGATATTGAAATCATCTTATCTCAACCCCAAGAACAGTTTCTTCACTCTGATATACAAAATATGCTTATTTCTTGCCCGTAGCAGGGGGGTTGGAACAAGATGATCTCTAAGGTCCCTTCCAATTTGAACCATTCTATGATTCTATGATTCTTCTTATTCCCACTTGCTAATTTTTGCATTATGTTCTATTAAAACAACTTCTTACTAGTAGAATGATATTTATGAGAGGTAAAAAGCCTACAGCATTTTTCTTGTGCTTGTTTGCCCACATTTATAACAGATATCTTGACCAGGGTAACATCTCTTCATACTGCTGCTGGTATGGCCTAATTTCAAATTTGCTTCACTTAGTTTCTAAAATTTTCTGGAACCAAAATGGATTAAGTCATAGTTTAGACTGAGAGATTTATAAAGGGTTCTTTCAGTTCTTTCAGCAGGATTAAGGGTAGCTATTCTGCATGTGTTAGAAGTTTCATCAAGCAGCTCAGAATTCAATTTTAACCCAAACAATGAGTAACTTTGAATGGACCTATGGGTTCCACAGCAAAACGACTAGAACAAAAATCTTAATGGGAATGAAAAAAGAATCAAAAAGCCACACAACTAGAACATATATTGAAAGCAAAAGAGCAGAAGTGATAAAAATTTTGAGAAAGGGGTAGCAGTGCTGTACTTAATAAAGCACTGTTTTCTCCAGCACCTAAAATTAAACCCTAGATTTCCAGTTGTTCATCACTTCCCTGGTTAGAAACCAGCATCTGTGAAATTTCTGAGGAAAGTCTCCTCTTCAAAACTGTTAATCCAAATGGAGAACTACAAAGCGCTGTTTACCTCTGGGAGCTTAAGCAGCAGAGGACTCCATGTCATCAGTGACATCACCCTGGAGTTTCATACTTGTAGGCGTGTACTATTATAGCACCTTTAACTACATGTCCCCTTCAGTAGCATCCTCCACAGAATCACTGGCTCACTTACTGTAGAAAGCAGACATTTATAGAAAAAGTCAATGGTTTACAATGAAACTGGATGTTGCTGCAAAAATTGAGGAGTGCAGCAGAAATGAATGAGGCAGTAAGAGAAAGGGTATCTGAATGTAGCCCTAGAAAATCTGCACGCTATTCTCATCTCTGTCAAAGTGTTCCTGAGGCAAGCCACTTAGCCCAGACTTTCCAGGCCGGCTCAATAGCTGCATGCTCCTTAATCTCCTTAGTGCTTCATTTGAGTCACTAGGGTTTTGGTTTCCAAAGACATGAGCGCATAGTTGCAACTGAAGTCAACAAAAATTGTACCTTAAACATATCAAGAACTACATAACGGTTAACATAATGTTAGCTCAGGCATCTCAAACTGAACAAACACAACTAATGGATTCTTCTGACTGTAACCCCTCTACTTTCCTACAGTTAATACAGGGAATAAAATTATACATTGAACTTGCAGCTATGCAGAGAAGAATTTAAGTTTGTGAAATGATTGATATAATTCTGTTTTCAAAACGAGTTTTTAATAATATGCACTGAGTTGAGGAACAAAGCAAAGTCAGAACAACATTGATAAAATATAATGCTAGAATATTTTATTGAGTAAAAAGATACTTTTAACTCGCAGTGGATAAGAAAATGAGAGAATGCACGCACATACACGTGTGCTATATGACTTGGTATGCACACCGGATTTATGAAGTTTAACCTGGCTTAGGTCTGCTGTTCTGAGCACACATAATTACAGCTGCTGGAGTTCACATGCATGCCACATTCAGTTTTCAGCTTTGGGCCTAAGGAAGTCACTCTCCATAAGTGAACTTCAGCAGTGGAATAGTTACCTCACTTCTCATCCAGCTCCTTCTAGGGTGTTTTGCCTGATGAGAAATGAGTCCAATACAGTCTTCTTTTGTCTTTATGCAAACAATTATATACATGTCCAGAAATATTTCAAAATATAGTAAAATTACTCAGGATAAACTTAAATATTTCTACAATAAAAAAGTAGGAACAATCTTGGTAAAGCAAGCATACTCTCCTACTCTCAACTTTGGTGAAAGCAGTGAAGAGATTTAAAGATTAGAGGTGGAGCTCAGTTCGCACAAAAGGTATCAAAATCCTTCCCGCCACCCACTATTATGTCAAAACATGGTTCTAGAGATTGAAGTAAAATACTCTATTTCAACCTGAGTAGAGGAAAAAACCTCTTTGATAGGAATGCAGAAAATGCTCTGTGGCTCCACACCTTCTTTTCTACCACACCCTCATCACTGGCAAAAACACGAGAGTGGTTGTGTAACTGATCATTAGAAAATGGTTTTGGCTGACTTCAGCGCTCCAAGCTGGTGAAATTCCCCTTCAGCAGTGACTGTACAGTGCTGGACCTTTAGAGACCTTTTGCACAATATAGGAGGGGCTACAGTGAGGGGAAGCTATGTGTCTCATTCACAGCTCATTACAAATGTTAAATTTTGTCTTGATTCAATGTTTATTAGGCAAAACTCAGCCAAATTTTCTAACACCATTTATATTTTCTTTCAGAATAAATTTCAGCTGAGTAAAACTGTTCAATCTGTAATTGACACACTTGAACTACAAATCTAAAGAATAAGTCTCCATTCAAAATAAACTTAGAGAACAAATAAAGGTTTTCTAATGGAAGTAAGAGACTGTCAAGTATTCTTTCCATATTCATCCTTGTGGAATCAAAGTAAATGACATAAAGATCTTCCAAAACATTGAGAGGAAAAAGAAAGAAAAAAGAAAAAAAAGGGAATGGTGTGGCAGCTCACTTTGTTCCCAGTGTGGAACGCTTAAGCTGAAAATAACTCCAAAATCTCATGGGACACCTTTTCAGTTTGGTGTTGATCAAATTATTTACCTTCCTGGACTATGCGTAAACAGATTCATGTGACTTTGGGAATTCATATCTACCCATCTCCCTCAGCTGATCCTGAAGGAGTTACAGTGACAGAGACATCAAACTCCTTTCTTTTGTCCTTTCCTCTGAATTTTGTGTGTAAACAAATCAAGTTTAAATAAAACAGCTAGATCGCTGACTGATTTTTCTAGATAACATGCAGGTGATTTCAAAAGAAAAAAGCAACCATACCCAAAAACTTATACCCAAGCAAAAAAGACAAACATACTGAAAAAGGATCTAAGCACAAACAAGCCTCAACACAGGGACAGCTGTTTAATTCTTATTACCTCTTCAGTAAAGAGAGCTTCTGAAATTGGTATTATTCACGTCTGGCCACCTGGTTTTTAAAGCTCATGAATACATATAACAAGTCTTTGTGTTTGTAGTTCCAGCATTTGTCACACTAAGACAATTCTTTTTACTTTAGACATTATTTCTTAAGGCAGCTGGAGATCATGGCACGAGGGATAGAGTAACACTGGGTAGTAAAATCTCATACCTCAAACAAAGGAGTCTGATACCTGTTTAAAAACAAAATGGAGTTTTATGGCTACAAAAAAAAAAAATCTGGAAGAGACTGAATTGTCTAACTGGCTTTACTTACTGCTTTTCTACCTTGCACTGATTATATTTATTCATTCTGTCGATTTAGAAAGAGGCTTAGCCTATTTTAACACATGGCTCAGCCTCTGGAATTTAGCTATCATTAGTTACCTATTAAAAGGGTCAGTCTGATTGTACCTCTTATTGAGTACCTCTTATTGAGGTACACTGCCACCAACTTGAATCCTCAACTGTACTTCAACAGATTACTCAGTAAGTACACGCACAAGTTTGTGACAGTTCAGAGATGACTTTTCTTCTTGCCAGGCCATTTTCACTGAACTAAACAGAATCGTATCCCTAATACTATTCCCAAAACTATTTCAAGTTTTGATTTACGATATGTAATGAAAGATTCAAAGGCCTACGTTGTAAAACTGAGAACGAAACTCCTTTCTACAGAGCGTATTAAACAAGATTACCTAATATAAGCACTACCTAACATTTACACAGTTACAATATCCAGAGCCAGAAAAGTATTAACCTCTCAACAAATAGCCATACCCATGCCATATTATCCTCTTAGCTATGTATCAGGACATAACTCAGACTGGCTCATAGTAGCATTTTTTTCAAGGTCAGAAGTTGTTGCAAAAACTAGAGTAAAATATTAACTAGTTAAGCATTCATATTGTACCCTACTGAATGGACTTGCACAGTCCAACACTTCACACACATACATAAAGGAATACATACTTTCACAGGAGAAACCACCTGAATACACTGTCTTCTGCCAATAAGGATTAAAAATTCTCTTGATGGTATTAAAAAAAATGTATCTGATCCCAGAGGCTCTCACCAACTTTCAAAAATAAAAGAAAAAAAATAAATCAATCCTGCTCCTTCCCCTCTCCAACCCAGACTAACCGAATCAGGTTCACAGTGGTATTAAATGACTGCTGTAGACAAATCATGTTTTACTTCTATCACGTTTAGATATGATACAATCCAACTCAAAGATAACGTTTTGAACAGAGGCTTTCTTGACTCTACATACGGTGTAAATACATCCATCTTCAGTGTGCTTTACAGGCATGTTTCTTAGTTTTGTTGACAACAAAGCCAGTATTCCGTAATTTCTTTGGTATTTCATTTAACGGATGACTAAAAATATGCATGATGCTACCACCAAACAACTTCCTTTCCATGCACAGGACAAACAACTCAAATCTGTCTCCCAGATTTTCCATATACTGCTCTACAATGCGTTTCCAATACTGATCCCTACGCAAGGGATCCTTTCCTTCCGCCATCACACTTCTGTTTGTGTGCTCTCCTTCTTTTTCTCCCACCCCAGATATGTTTGTAGGACCACAATGGAAATTGATGAAACCCTCAGGCTTTTAGAGAGCTAATAAAGCAGGACTGAAAATGAAAGACTGGGAAGAGGAAAAGTTAGGTCACGAGAGAGGAAACATTGACTTGAACCAGTCACTCCACCATCCTTTGACTCTGCACACAGTTTAGATCAGTTACTAACTGCTAGCTACTACATAAACCAAAACCAGTGTTATCTCAACATGGCAAAGACTGCCTCAGGCAAGCAGAAGAAAGAAAAATTCACCAGTGGTATTTTAAACCCTAGTTGATCTTCTCTAAATTTTTTACAATTGTGTATCTTGGTTGAGGTGAGCAGGCTTAGAAACAACATTCAGGATGCAGATGAAAGATGAGTTGTGGATGTATGTACACAAGGGCACAAGGGTGTTCTTATGACCAAGTAATTTCTGTCATATTTGTTTTGTTGCTATCAAGATGATGTACATATTTAGTTATTTATTGTAATCCTAAGACTTCACCTTAGAGTGGCACAAATTAGTTGGGAGCCTATTATTTTTATATGTAAAATTTGAAATAATTTTCCATGTGTATCATTTTACAGCTGTATACGTTCATCTACCACTTTATGTACAGAAGCATCTCGGTGTTGCTCCACAACCAGCAGATGTCTTCACTACACCCTGAGTAACATGGGCAACCACTGTTTGGTGTTCATAAAACACAGCAGTTAGCTAGACTTTACACTTATGCTATACGTGCCAGCCATTTCCACACAAAAGGCACACACAGTACATGTCACTATCATTCACAACACTTCATCTAGTCTTTTTCTGTTCTACATGGGAGAATATACTAGTTTTAAAGAAGAAATATATTATCAAGTCAGATAGAAAAGATACACAATTCACTTCCATTTCAAAGTTCTTTACGTTCTACGTGCTTTTACTGAGCTGTATTCACAGAAATTCACAATCACTTCATACAGATGGAGAAAAAAATTAAAAATCAAAGCCTTTTCTCATATATGATGCACAAGATTGTAAAATTGTGTGTATTTATTTAAAGGAGTATATATTTAGTTTGTAACATGGGAAGAAGGTAACCATGGCCTTTTACTGTTTCTACCACTTGCTCTGCTAAAATTCTCTTTAATCACACCAAATACGTGTCAGTCAGAGCTCACATGACCACAAGCTTCATTGCATTCTTCAAATGTGTTGATAAATGAATCAGCTTCTCAAGTTTGAGTGTCTGTTCTACTACTCTGTGGATGAGGTCACCAGTATTACAAACCCTGAATAAATCAGTCAAGGTCAGGCTTAGATAAGCCCCGTTGTAATGTGATGGCTACAGCTTTTTTGGAACAATACAATTTGTGCAGCCTGCTCTTCAAATTCAGCAGCGCTGTGTACTTTGCAGCTGTGCTTCCCTGAGCAGCTGAAGCAGTTTAAGTGGAACTTGAACTGGCTGCAGTTTGCTACAATTTTCTACCTACGGTATTACCTTCCAAAATTTATTTCCAAATTTTACTGAAATAGTGGCCCTTCATCTAGTGACAGAGCACTCATGGTTAAGTAGTACAGCTCTGGCATGTTGTGTTGGAGGTTAAGATTAAATAATATCAATTTTTGTACTACTTGGTAATCAGGAGGGGATTCATAGTCATTTCTTCTCTAACACTTGCAGTGATAAAGTCATCTCATTAATTAGGAAGACTTTTTTTTTTTAATTTCTTACTAAATTAAAGGTATATATTACCCTACAGAGGCATGTTACAGGGACAGAAATTTTTTACTAAGCAGAAATAGTATGATCTCAGTCTTAATAAACAAGCAACAAAGTTTAAAACCATTACAGCTATTTCAAGAACACCAGAAGAGAAAGATGTAACACAGAAATGATTTACCAAAGAAAACGAAGATCTAAAGATATGTGGTTTCACATAAGAATTTCTACCAAAATAAATAAATAAACTACCACCATACCAGCGAGTATGAGACAGAACAGCACACGACAAATAACCCCCCCCCTTCTATTCTCCCTTTCTGTGTTTCTAACATGATTTGAAACAGATCTGTGTGCTGCTCTAACCACACAGACTAAATCTGCTGTGCACTATTTGCCAATCTACCTGCAGCAGCTAAAAAATTCTGTTAACACTGGCACAAAACTAACTTCTTTTCTCCCTGCAAATACCTTCCTTTGAGCCTAACACATACCACAAAACTTTATTCAACATACTGACCTAGGTGATATAGATGTTTCTTGTATATCACCAACCCATATAAATCTTTCCATCTTGTAGTAATGCAAGAAAGGCCAAGCAGCTTCAACTGTATAAACCATGATGTTCACACACACAGCTGGGTATCCCAGATTGATTATAAAACCAACGATCAGCATCTTATGTAAGATCAAAGCACATCACTAATCTAACTCCCTGTAGAGACTGGTTACACTTTCCTGATAGATAATGTACCAAATACAACAAATAATCTCAGGCAGTGGGCACAGAGATAGCTCTGGGCTTCAAAAATCATTAAGGATACTAAAACTTTCCAGTTAAGCATAATAAAAGTTTTTCTTAAAATAAAACCAACAAACAGCGCTTAAAGTAGAATCAGAAGAGCAAAACGTGCTTAGAGCAACGTTAATGAGTTAAACTTTTGAACACCTTAGATAGACTCTAACATGCAATTAAAAAAAAAAAAAAAGCTATTTATGACTATGCAAGCCACAGCAAACCAGTCATGGAGCCACTTCCCAGACTGTGTTATTGTTATGCCAAACAGACTACTCTTTCATTTCTTGTCAGTCATAATTACAGTTCCATAACTGAAATACAGTAAATTACCATGCAGTAACTTTGAGAGATGGTTCACTGAGGTTAAGCTGTCACTACAATTACTGTATAATAAAAAATGTTAATTTAAATGTTCTAATTTTCTTTCAAAGGAAAAAAAGTAAATTTCATTCAAGCAGCTCAGATGAGTCAAATATCTTCATGATGATGTAAACAAAGAGAAACAACACATTTAAGCAAAGTAAAATAATCTCAAGTAGAAGTTCTAGGCCACGTAAACAAGCCAGTGCAAATAAATTTCTCTAACTGCTGAAGAAAACTGCATATTTAAAAACAATCCTTTTGAAGAATATACCTGATTTTATCCTTTCAGACTAAAGTTCAGCTGAGTAAAACTGTTCAATCTGTAATTGACACACTTGAACTACAAATCTAAAGAATAAGTCTCCATTCAGAATGACGCTGTCTGCTGAAAGTAACTCTAAAATCTCATGGGCCACCTTTTCAGTTTGGTGTTGATTGAGGTATTTACCTTCCTGAACTACATGTAAAAAGATCCATGTGACATTAAGGATTCAGATCTACCTAACTCCCTCAGCTGATCCTGAAGGGGTTGCAGTGACTTGTACGCTTCTTTCAAATTTCAAGCTTAGTTTTAAATTTTAGCTCAGTTCTACACCATGTTTACAGTCATGATGCAACTTATTTAACATCACTGAAGTCGGGGGGGAAGGTACTGATTAGCATGAACATTTTTAAGCATAAAACTGGGTCTACAATTTAGATTTACATATTTGTCAAGCACCGCATTCTTTTAGAAATTTTCTCAAATATTTGACATAAAATGAGGAAGGATACAGAAAAGATAAATAATTGTCACTGCAAGAACAATACTCAAGGTTTCGCAAGAATTGTTCCCTTACAAAAAATATTTCAGTAAGTTCCCAGCTGCTGTCCCTGCAATGATAACCTCACAAAAGAGGTATTTTGAAAAACAGTACCAGATAAGCACTTCTGGAAACTGTTTCTATTCTACTCCTCACAAAGACTCCCTGGCTGATGCTGGAAGAGACAATTCTTTAGTTACTGTTTCCCTACCTGATGGCTCAACCCCCGCTCTCTGCTGCTTCCCTTGTGCTGGCACTCCACTAGCCAAGTAAACAAGATTAGCTCAATAAACAAAATAAAAGAACACTAGTAAGCAGTTCAACAGAGAGGGTGGGACAAAGCAACCTGAGAAGAGAATGCAACACAGGGAGCTGATAGTAGAACACAGGACTGCAAAGAACTGCAGAGAACTGCTAAAAGACCCAGAAATGTAATTTCAGCAAGGCACACTGGCATTCTTGAGGGCATCTTCAAGGTTTCAGTGGTGCCATTCTACTTAAAACAAGCAAGCGATCTCTGTACTACAACCTCATCTGTTCTCTCTTGGAGTGAAAATAAGCATGTTTGAAGAAAGTGTCACAACTTCAACTGTGACAAAGAACCAAAACATTGTATAAGTATGACATAAAGCTCATTATTAGCAGTTAAGAATCTCTAACCTCAAAATTTTATCTATTTATCTTGCTAAAAAAATATTAGGATCTGAAAGCTTCTAGTACGTAACATCTGCAATAGGTATAATTTTTCCCTGTAAAGATAAATTATAATCATGTCTTTCACCTCTGCTGCTTTCTCCAGGCTCTGTTGTAGATTGAGCAATTCTTTATCATGTTGCTCTTTAAGTTTATCCATCTCCATGTCATGGCTAGATACTTCTTCTTTTAGTGCTCCTTTTAAAGCTGTAAGTTCTCGCTCTCTCTTTCTCAAAATTTCTTCTTGTTGATCTTTTGCTATTAATATTTCTTCCAGATCTTGCTTCATTTGCATTAGCTCCTAAAGAACATTAAAATAAAAATTATACACAATTGTATCACAGATGGCTCCAATGCCTGTTCTGTTTGTGTTCCAGAGGACTGTTACAAACAAGCTCTCTAAGGCCAGCTTCCTTTCTTATGACCAACATACTGTTTGCAACTTTGAAAGAATGCTAACGATCTACTGAAACCCAAGATTATTAGAAGTATAATGTAACTGACGTCTTATATGAGTCAATATATCTGATGCTACAGAGCCATGAATAGGTTTTGACAGTGTTGTATGTTATACTACCTGCTAATAAAATAAAAGTCAAACTAAGGCTGCATTTTAACAACTCCTTCAGTCCTACCTTCAATCTCAAAGAGGAAGATTAAAAAAAAAAAAAGAAAAATATTTGCTTCCTACACTGCAAGAGAAGTGAACACAATGATAACTCCTTGTTCACCTTTCTGCTGGAAAATAATAATTAAATTAAATTAAGAAAGTTGCTTCCACAAGTTAAAACAGCTGAGCTTTGTGAGGTGCTGAAGGCAAAACAAGTGCTCCCCAAGCAAACTCATGCCTTTACACCCTTTTACTCCCTCCCTCCCCCATTTTTTCCCTAGAAGTAATATTTCCCCTTGCTGAATTGCTGGGAAAGAAGCATGTAGTCACTGAATCTTCAGTGGACAGTTTTCAACTCTGCTGTACTAGGCTCAAACTTCAGCTGACCACCAGGTAAGGATCTAGCTTAATACTTAAGTTTCTTAACAACTGCCAACAGAATTGAATGCTACGTATACAAGCTAAGGCATGTTTTACTTCTACTGTTTCTTGTTTTCCTTTTTCTATTACATCTTTTGACCACTTTATTCCCCTTCTAGTACTTTACAACTAACCTCAATCAGAACCTCTTTCTCCCCTTCATCAGTATGTTTTGCATTATCCAGTTCATCATGCATCTCAGAGAGCTGGTCTTGAAGGTCTCTGATCTCAGTCTGGTGTTTTTCCTGCTCCATCTTCACTTGAAAAAGCCTCATGAGGAAAAATCAGAGGGGATTTTTTTTCTTTTAATTGTAGAAATACTAATTCCAAGTAGTAAAAAAAAATACGCTTATTTACTCCTGTGCTCCCCAGAAGGGAACGGGATATGAGGTAGAAAAATGAAATGTCAGAGGGGCAAAAAAAAGAAGGCTATTTTAATTAGATATTTAAGTGGAAAGGTACATTGTATTTTAAACCTGGCACGATACGCTTGACTAAAGCACTCAAATGTTTCTGCATTTTAGAGATTTGAACTACGTATTATGACTATGAAATATTAAAAGCAATTTGCAGTAAGAAAAAGACTATAAATCAGCAATCTTACTTTTCCTTCCAAGATATTCTAAAAACATGCAATTTTTAAACAGTGGAAACATTTCCTACAACAGCAAATGTTACTGTCTGATTCCATTAATATCCTCTGAAGGCACAGGTACCTTTAATCTAAGAAGTTTAAGTAAAGTTATACATCTCAATGAATACATTTTCTAGAATGAACTCACTCCTCTAGGTTTTGCCTGAGTTCCTTCTCATTTTCTTCCAGCTTCTTCTTTAAGGCATCTTTTTCACATATACTTTCATCAAGTCGCAACTGAAGATCTTTCAGGCTTGCTCGTGTAGCATCTCTCTCCTCTTTGGAATTCTGCTGATTCTAAGTTTTGTACATCAAGAGTTAAGCAAGATAATAGAGGAAGCATAAACAAAAACTTTTTTTTTTCTGTATGAAAGGAACCATTTCAATACTTTGATATTTTCTATTTGTAGAAGTACCTACTAAGTGATGAATATTAAAATCTTGGAATTTTTATTAAAAAACAGCTCTTCAATTTTTGTGAGAAACGTAAGAAGTGAAGTTTCCTCATCAGTTTCAAGTATATTGTTTCTTATTACAGACTCAAAATGCAAACTGAAAGAAGCCAGCCTGTCCCTTCCATGTCTTCAGAGCATGGCTATTACTTAATTACTTTGAACTCAGCATTGAAATAACACTCTAATTAACAAACAGCACCTGAATAAGTTTGTCTCTCACTCTATATAGGTCGCACTATAGTCTACAGAATAAAATCTACTTCTGCAAATATCTATGAAATTTTATGTAAATCTGCCTAATATTCATATTCACTACTTCAAATTCATTCTGAAGTACTGAGAAGGAAGAGATTTCTTGAAGAAGATAACTGTTATGAGCAACTATACTGTAATGGTTTGGCTCAGCAGATAGCTGAGTTCCACACAGTTATTCACTCACCCTCCCCCCTCCCCAAATGGGACGGGGGAGAGAAGTAGAGAGATATGCAGTAAAACGCGTGGGTTGAGATAAATGCTATTTACTAAAATAGTAAAGAGAACANTAAAAAAATTTTCTGTAAAAGCACAGGTACATTTAGATGAAAAAGAATATGAAGCAAAACAGTTAAAATTATCAGATATACCTACACACACTTTGGCCACTCACAGAAGAATGTTAATGTGCTTTTATCTTACACTTATTGGCCTTCATATACAACATTTTAGAACATGTGAAATGCAACAAACTCTGTGAAACTATTATGATTACGTAAGCACCAGTTTACAAAACATTCCTAATATTTAGGTCTCAAACAGAATACTCACTGGAAAATTGAACAAAGCATACCATTTTATTCTGCACAAAATTCAGCTGTTGTCACTTTCTTGAAAAATTATAGTTGAAATATTCAAAACCTTTACAACAAAGACATGCAGTACCTTGATTTCTAGATCCAGTTTTTTCTGCAATTCTTCCACCTTCCTTTCAAGTTCTGTTTTTTGCTCCATCAACACTTTTACTTCAGCTGAAGTATCAGAAGTCTGCAATTAAGTAGAGATGCTTATTCACACAAAGCCAAGATGTTCTTTGACAATTTCCTTTTAAAATCTGAAGCAAAACTAAGACCAAAACTAATGAAGTGTAGCATCAGTTGCCTGAGAACACCTTTGACATTTCATACAAGCTAAGATTTTCAAAGGAACCATGCTTTGATTTTCATAAAACTTCCCAATAATTCCTGTAGGCATATTGCCAATAATACAGAAAACATCAGAAACCTTAAAAAAATTCTAATCAGGCAACATTTGAATTACATCACTAATACTTGGGGACGAATTTCACTGAAACACCTCCAATTACACAAAACAGGCATCAAAGGGATTCATGCACATACGTCAAGACAGACTTTCAAATTCATTTTCCTGTATAACTTCTAAAAATATGTTTTATATTTTCATTTTGACTAATTATAGACCAGGATAAAATAATCACTAGAAGTAAGCATTGAGTCTTTCTTATACTATCACTGCAACAACTCAATATTTCTTCACTTTGCTTTAGAACTGAACGAACAGTGCACGACAGGAAACAAAAACTTTTTAAGAAGCTGTTTGTCAATGACATTAATGTAATACGGTTTTTAAACAATATCCTAGATCACTGTTTTTCTAAATTGCACATTCACATACTCTCTACTTAGGTATCTATTTATACCATTATAATCAGAAGATGTTCCAACATTCCAACATTATTTTTAAAAGCTATGTTAGCTTTCTCTTCATTACAACAACGTTTTGATGTCTACAAGTTTTATTGTTAAGTTTGCATCTCTTTCTTCTTCTAATAAATAAACCCTGAGACTGTCCTCATGACAGACTCCTTTGCAATCTTTTTAATTGTTAACAAAAACTCCATAAGGCACTTAGTACATAATTAACATTAAGCTACATCACTGGAAAACTACAAGAATGGTCTCACTGAAGTCTGTGAGGGGATTCAAGCTTTTAAAGCACTGCTTAAACACTGAAATAAGCCAAAAGTTTAAGAAATAAAATAAAGTAAAATGAAGTAAAGTAAAGTAAAATACAATACAATACAATACAATACAATAAAATTCACCTGTGTCTTTCCAGCAGCTCTGGACTTCAAAGTCTGAATTTTCTCGAAAACTAAGTTGACTTTCCTCTTTGTTGCATCATCATTATCAGTGCTTCTAAAACACAGAGAAGAAAGCAAAGTTATGATCAAAGGCACTATTCTGTTAACACCAAAACAAATTCAAAGTGCCCAAACTATCAAAAATCATGCTGTAAAAATTCTACTATGAACAAGTCAGAAATTATCTCAACTAGGATTTCATTAAATCTTCTGAAGAAAGGTTGTTAAAATTTTACATTCAAAATGTTTTCTAAAAAACCATCACTGAACTCTTTAATTGCAGCTCTTTTCTACAAGACTACAGCTGTGGTAAGAAAGGTATTCAGCATGTATATAACTCAACAAACATTCTGAAATTAAAAGTAATTACTATATTTCTCAAGTCCTGACTACTACACCACTAAATCTCTCTTAAACAGCTGCCAGAAGCTGCTACATCAGTGCAGCTGGGCCTACAAAACTTCAGGAATGCAAAGAAATTGAAATGCATCATATGTATCTTCACTTATTGGCCCTTCCTTCCTCACTTTTCAATGTTATAATTAGAAAATGCAACGTAAAAAAAGTTCACGTTGGAGAATTTATTCCATGCACACCAACAAAAATCTTCAGTCAAACCTTAATAAGTAATGCTTTCATCATTTGTTAAAAAAAAAACTCCCACCAGATATGATCTGAATTCTTCACGAACTTCAACATTCCCTGAAGTTTAACTCCGAAACTATTTAAAAGACAAAACATATTCCGATTCACAAATTTCAAGTACTTTTAATCAAATCCTGAGTAATACCTTATGTAAGTCCTGACTTCTTGTGTATTTGTAATGCCTTAATGCACACAGCTAAGATATAAAACTATGAAAGTCATTTAATTTAGTTATAGCTTTGATTTTACAGTTTCAGATTTTAAATGTAACAGAAAATAAATGTTGAGAAAACTCAACCTCCCCTCTAAGAGTTAATTATGTTTACTAACCCTTCTTTAAGGTAATTGTAAAGTATTTGTTTAGCAGTCTCTTCATTTGTTTGTTGTGCAATGTCTTGCTGGCCTTTTAAGAGATCAGGAGTTGCCTAAAAGGACAAGATAAAGTGTCAAAAAATATAATCTTTACTGAGTTGTACATACAAAGTTTACAGTTAAAATTCCTCATTCTATTCTATTATGAAGAAATTTGTGTTCTGTGGACCTCAAGTTCACTAAGATTCATTGGAGTTTCAGCTTACTGAAAGAAAGAAGCTTACGCTACACCAGAAGAAATAGAGTAGCATGTTGTTTAGAGTTGCACAGATTCCAGCATTCTATTTTTGTGCATTTATGCTTAAGAATCATCATAACATCATTTACCATAATCCTCCTTATCTCTACCACCTTTTTTCACCCAGACAAGAATATGACTGTTTTCAAAACGTGCTCTCTATAGCCTCAACTATGGGGCAAATGAATGTTCAAATGAATAACAGAAAAAAACTTTAGTATGCTATGGGGCAAATCATAAAGAGTAAATTAAAAATTACCTGTATATTAGGGACAGATGAACATGTTTTTAGAGAAATCTTTTTGGCTCCTGAATCAGGTGGAACTGTGATTCGGTTTGGCAACAACAGAGTGGAAGTCACTGTTCTAGCTTCCTCTCTCTTATTCTGTCCTGGGAGTGTAGATGACCTGAATGTGAAGCTCTCAGTATTATCTCCATTTTGTTTATGATACTGCAAAGAACTGAAATGGCTGTTCTGAGAGTCTTTACCAGGTATTTGCAGTTTTCCAATATTTCGGGAAGAAATTTTCATCTCTTTGGAAGGTGGCTTTTGATCTCTGGATAGCTGCTTCTGGAGGCACACTTCAGATGGTTTTAGTAAGTGCTCAGTTGACTTACCTAAGCTTTTACTCAATTCACCTAAATAATCTGAATTTATATCAAGCTCTAATGACAAGGCACTGTCAACACTTCTTGATCTCTTACGATCCTCTGGATGAATTCTATTCCTTTTTCCTAGCCTACCTCGTCTGTGAGGATCACCTTTTTTATCAAACTTCTCAATTAGCTGATCGACTCCTGGAAGAGAACCAGTGTCAATATCACGGCCAGTTCCAGGCAAAAATGGAATGTACCTTCTGTTTTCATGCCTATTAACATTGTCTGCATAGATCGCATACTCCTGGTCATCAAGTAAAAATCTGTACAAGGAATTTGCAGAAGTGGGAGTAGCTGATGATGATGATGATCTTCGTGATTCCAACACTGGCCCGGCTGAATCTTGTCTGCGAAAGGGAAGAACATCTGGTCTAGGTTTTCTTATTTCTGGATAAGCAACAGGACTAATGCACGGGGATCCTCCTGTAGATGAAAATGATTCTGAAGCACACGCTTCACTGGGGCTGATTATGCTGCTGGAACAATCCAACACCTGCTTATTTTGGTCTCCTATATCTACAGTCCTGTTTAAATGGGTTTTTTTTGAATTTGCTTTGGTTGACTCTGCAAGATAAGTATTTGTTTTCTGTAAGGACACTACTTTAGATGAAGAAATCCAAGGCTTTACTTCAGTTTTATCTTCATTTGCAAAAGATGTAGATTTACTGTATACAGAAGATTGGTAATTTTCCAAGTTCAAGTTATTTTTGTCAGGATCATAAGGCTGTAAAAGCTCAGGATGTCTTTGAAAGTTTAACAAATTGGAGGATTTTAATGCTCCATCTTTAAAATCCGATACTCCATTTTCCTCTTCATCCAGATTGGTTATCTTTAGACTTTTAAATACACAGGGTTGCACGTGCTGTGTTCCAGGAAACTTGGTCTGTTCACTGTTTTTGTCCTCTAAATTAAAAGCAGTACTGGAGTCTGTGACTGGCTGGCTTACAGTCTGAGAAATGCTCTGCTGTTCTTTGCCAGGAGGAGGAGGATTTTCTGACAAACATCCCTCTGTATTGTTTAGTACTATGTAAGGATGTCCATCAATTCCTTGGACTCTAATACTGACACCATAAGATCCTGTCTTAGAATTTTGCACATTTCTATTTTTTTGAGTCTCCTCATTTGCAAGTTCAAGAGTAACTTTGTAGTCCTGCTGCTTAAAACCAGCAAAATACGGCTCCATGATTCTCTGAGGATTATAGCTGAATAAAAGAAAAGTTACAAAAACTTAAAATATTTTAGATTTCATTAATTACTTCAATCATCCATTCAGTGCAACTATGAAGACTAACACACAATGAAAACAGCATACAAGCTATACAAAGCCCCAAGCACATACACTGTGCAACAAACACAAACACGTGACTGATCAATTCTGGGCCAAATGGACCGCTATTTTATGAATGTAGATGTTATAACAACTAGTTAAGATTACCTACATAGAGTTGGTGCTGGTTGCTTTGGAATCAAGTTATTTCCCATACACCCAACCCTAGTGCAACATTTTGAGTCAAAGCAAATTTTATTTTGGGTATCTCCACTACGTTTACTGAGACTGTAGTCTTCAAACACCAATGGTAATTTTACAGCCAACAGTTAGTATCAGCCATACTAACATTTAAACATAAGCCCAGGAGAGCAAAACACAACCAGGCATTTTTAGGTTGTGAATTTTACGTAACTAAAGCACTGCCAGAGAGGTCAATATCCTCATGCCTTAGAGTTGCGCTTGCATGTACTTTGCTTTCAACATTTGTTTTCAGAAATAGAAGTGCCACTGTTTCCTTTAGTTCTGTCATGCCACGATGATCTTAAGTCACTCTACCCCATTTTGCAGTAAAATTATTGTTTGTTTCTAAAGATATATGAAAATAAACTTTTTAACTGAGCTGGAGAGTTGAGTAATCACTGAAGCTGGACAAAACCAAGATCACTAAGTGATGATTAATAATAACCAAGGGGAAACTGAAACAACAGGATGTCTCACGGAAGCCCTTTCACTCATCAGTGTGAACCACCTCCCTTGGGTATTCTAATTCACAGTAGAACCTGCATTTTTTTTTTCCTGAGAGTGAATTTAAAAGTTTGGTTGAATATTAATAGTATGCTGATTTCCAACTCATTCTTCCTTCTCCCCTCAAAAACCTCTTCTTTTCCCTAAAAAACAACACCAGCTCTTCCATAACAGCAGGCTTGCTTCATCTGAAGAAAGCTGCATTTGTATATTTCTCTCTAAAAGCTATAAAGAGACTGAAGCTGTTCTTCCATACACCTACCCCACCTCTCTGACGGACTTCAACAACTCTAAAAGTCAAACATCCATGAGAGTACACCTCAATCATGAAAATCTGCAACCTGGCACATTAGGTAAATGCAATCTTGATTTCTCCACTACAAATGATCAAGAGGAGTAGATGACAGCTGGGGGCACTGACAGCTACAACTGTCTAGTTTTAATCCTCTTTAGGTCTGCCAAAGCTATCAAATGTTATGACAGCACAGTCTGTTTACTCTTAAGCTTATGAAAAGAGGTTAGATATTTTAACAGTACTTAAGAAGACATTTTTTGTATTTGTGTGGCTGCTTCTTGTTTCCTTGCAGTTACTTAAAAAAAGGAAAATGTTTTTGATGTTTGGTTGTTTTGTTTTTTATAGTGAGACAAATTCTAAGTCCAGGTTTTCTGCCACAATAACACTTCTATTTTAAACAGTACAGTCCTCTAGTAGTTTTATTTGCAGTCTCAAAGGATTTTGAAAAGATTTTTTTTGAAAACAGAAATACGGATTATAAGTTCTTAATTCAGTAGAACACTACCATCTTATTATTTTACAAAATCTGTTTTTATTTCCTGTTTGTGAAGTAAATATCACAACAGCAAATACAAATTAATTAGGACACATGAAACAACTACTTCAACAAATTATTTTATTTTGAAAATATTTGCTAGAACGACAGAGAAATATGGTCAAGGACGTGTAATCACCAATATCTTTCAGAGATGAAAAGTTCAGCTGCAATTCAGAACAATAAAAGTATATTTACATTTTCTGAAAGGTAACTTTATCTGCTGTTCACATACCAAGCCAAATTTTACTGAGCAACAAAGTTTTACTTGAAAACTTGCAAACACTTCAAAAAAGAAAGAGCACAGTTATCTGCAGTTACATCAGATTAACTTCAGCAGCTGGATTTACTGACCAGCAGACTCAGTACAGGCACTATTATCTCAAGCAAGTTCAGAAGAACAAAGAATTAAAGACTCAGGAAACAGTGTCAGATGCTGTGTTTGATTCATGCAAGTTTTACAGTATCACTGGAGGGGATTCACTGTATTTCCCAGAAAATCACTTTTTTTTTTTTTTTTTTTTTAAGATTTCAGCAAAAGGATTATTTTCAATGAAACATGCCCTTGAAAACTGTTCAGAATATGTTGGTTTGAATAAGGCTTGCTTCACTTCACCAGTGCATTTCACCAACTGGCTGAAAACAACGCAGGCCACAGCACACTACCCCGACAGCAGCAGTTCTGGCACTGTTATCTCAGCTGTACAATCCCCCTTGTTCTTTTTATGACAAAGCCAGCAACCAAGCAGCTACACAGTGACCCAGATCAGCTTTACTGAAGCGGAAAAAAAAAAAAAAAGGGGGCAGTTTTCTATCAGATCAGCAAGTAAGGCACTATGGAATGTTGGGATCACCTGTTCTGGCAGCAGCACGGCCTTGGACTAGTTTAAGGCGATCACAGAACTCCAAACTGAATTTGTGTTTTAAATACATTTTCAGAGGACAGAAACCCCTGGTGGGGGAACAAAAAATGCACTCAAGAACTGTTCAGGCCTTTCAGTTCTAGCATTTCTTTTTAAAAGAAGCTTTCATCAGGCTTTTTTGTTGTAAAAAATATGAACCATGACATTTTTGTTTATCAAGGGAACACGTCAGGAGAGGTCCTAATGTCTGAAAAGTTAATACTTAGCATTTTCTTCCGTAGCAGTTTGTTCTTCAGTGGTAATATGATACCTTGCAGAGTAACACAGGAGAGGAACACTGAAGGTTTAACAGGTCAAAAACATTTTTTTAAAATGCCTCCAAAACATGTCCTTTCACAGCTAACACCACCTATTTAGTGCTAGCTACCAGACGTTATTTGAGACCAACCTTACAAAATAAAACCCATGTAATTCGGAACCCCTACTGCTCTCCCTGTCAACACGCACAGAAAAGAGCTCCTTTGAGCACCATCCTCCTGTGCCAGAGATGGCCGTCTCCTCCAGCAGCCCTGCAGCCTTCCTAATGTTACTGCGTGGGATTGTGTCCACTCATCCACTTCAGTTCTTCTTTAGCTAAATCTACAGGACAGACTTACCTAAAGATGTGGCTTCCCAATCCTGCTAGATGCCACACCACACACGAAGCTTGCTTTCTTGTCTCCTACGCCCTCATTACCAGCGTTGTCTCTAGCATATCTGCAATAAAGCACCTCACACCTTCTGCTTGTAGCATGCGAGCCAGCTGCCTGCACTGGACAGACAGAGCTCCTGGGTATAACACAGAGATGATGACAGGCACGTTGGGACACGCTATTGCTAGGTTCCACGAGCAGATAAATTTCCTGGCCTTCTCAAAGAGCCACAGATCCTTCACAGATATTGTGTCACAGTATATGGATTCCGCTCTTGCCTCCATCTAGTGCAGAAACATGGAAAAATAAAAGGGATGCAACTTTCCCACTTTTCCCAATGCACTAGGACTCCTCTGTGGCTCTCTTGATGACAGAAATACAGGAACTCCAATATCTGATATTATAAGCCTGAGACTCCTAAAACTGCATCAGCTAAAATATTTTTCATTAAAGGAGGATTAGGGCATACCACTATCTTCTTTCTGGAGGAGTGAATTTAGATAAGCTTGTCCTTGAGTTACTTGGCTATTTATTAATTCTTGCTCTTGGACTAATGAAAAAGAATCCCAAAGCTGTAGAATGACTTTTGAGAAATGTATTTCACACAGATCCATCCATACCTAACAGTTAATGGATTACCATAACAGTTAATGGATGCTTACTCCAGAATTTTCCACACACGCACAGCAAAATGGCAGGAAGGAACCGTAACATTTGTCCCCCAGCTTTACATAACACCGAGTTTGCTCTGCAGCTGGCTGCTCAGAAAGCACCAGCAGACAAAGTGGGTGGGAGATCAGTAACAAACCACAGTACTGTGGAATAAAAGGACAGGAAATAACCATGGGAGAGAAAAGGAAGGAAAACTTGCACACTGTGAGGGTACAGGAAAGGAAGCAGATAGGATAATTCATGGAAAGACTAAAACTGTAATGTTTTTACACATGGTGGAACACAATCTCATAAATAAGCCATGCAAGCATGAGGGGAAACTAAATCACTGTCAATGCTACCTACAATGTGAGCTTTCTGCAAGAGGAAAACAGGCCAGGGCTGCAGTCTGCTCCTTTCAGCCCATATCAAAGACAAGTCTGGGGCAGGTGAGTTCACTTGGCTTCTGCTTAGGGGAGAGTGGAAAGGAGAAAAGGGAAATTTGATGGTTCAAGATAGGCAACTGTAAAATGGAATGGTGGAACACAGTTATGATGCAAACTGACAATCTCCAGAAAACTTAGCACCTTTCCTCACCTCAGGAAAAAAAAAAAAAAAAAGCAACAATTGTTGAAAGCAACAATTCCATCCTCCAAATCTGGATCCATGTAGGTTTGTGATTAAATATGGTAGTCATATGGCTTCAGGTGCATAATAAAAAATGAAGTCCAGCCAGGAACATTGAACCACTGACAAGTCTGGGAACAGAAGGAAGTGTGCTATCACAATAGTACATTTGTGTGGGGGAGTATTTCAACATTTCTGAATCAATTACTCTCACATCTATTCCATTAAAAATATCATTCTCTGTCCAGATTTCAGACCGCAGCCTAGGGATGCTGTCAGAATTTCCTACAGGAGGAAGAATTCAAAATAATACTTCTCTTCTGTAGCTGTTAGCGAAAGCAAGCAGCCATGGCTAGCTAGCATGGAATCCTTACATTTCGTACAGCTGTCCTGAAAAGCAGTGGTTAAGTCTTGGATTTGCTGCTTTTAGAGATGAGGATTTCAGTTTCAATTCTGTCCAAATATTAAACAACCTTATTCAGATGCTCAGCTAGTAAAACAGAACGTTAACAGCCACCCCTCCAAGGATAGGAAAAGAGCTCTTTGAGAAAGGCTGTGACTAGAAAGAACTGTTCAGAGCAGTCACAGCAAAAGTTGGGCCTAACAATGCCGTTCCCTTGCACGGTTCAAACTCCCTCTGGCTGAAAAATGTTGTGTGTGAGGAAGTCTAAATGTCTCAATCATAAAACACATTGCTAGCTGTATGAAAGTATGTGACAGATTAGCTGAATGCTTGAGCTGTGTGACAACTAGCAGGTTTTATCTGTCTATTTCTTTATTTATTTCAAAAGGAAAATCTGCTGCAATGGCTGTGAGTCAACAAGAAGAAATTTTGGCAGGTTCTCAGGTCTCATAAGTTGTCAAAGTTTAATTGAAGGAAATAATGTAAATCCCATTTTCTTAATCTCCTATGTATGAATTCAATTAGTCATAATTTTACAGGATTTATCCCCAAAAGAAATACGGCATGACCTAATAACCTAGCTTACTGAATGGAAATTAAAGCCTTCATTCCTGACAAACAGTACTGTGAAAACTCAACATTTCTCACACTACTTTAAACTGCAGTACCACTGCAATATAAATTCTGTGCCATTAATCTAAAAGCTCACTTTTTCTTCATGAGGTAGTAAGTTTCCAGATTCTCCCAAATCCTAAATAACAGGCAATCAATCAGAAAGTAGAAATCAGAAAACCACACTAAAATACTAACCCAGAAGACAACCTGTATCTGAAATATAATGTCAAGAAATCAATTCACATCTTCTGTCCCAGGTCACATACATTCCAGTATTTAGTAAAATCACTCATGGAAGATGGCACACTACACTTGGCTTCTAATAGCTGGTACAAGCTTTGTGTAAACACAAATACTGGTGTAAGTGTACTTAGAACACTGCACTGTTTTCTCTCTCCCCCACAGACTAATACACACTTGCACAGGTTCTTTGATTTTTGCCAGCAGCACTGAATCCCATCTATTGGAGCAACCAGCTTGCACTTCACATGTCCTGACACCACCGCAGTACAATTAACTTTTATAAACTAAAAACCAAGCAAACAACAAAACCTTGTAAATACTTATCTCCAAGTTAATTATACACACGACAGGACCACACTCAGCTTTTATTTTTGTGACAAACTCAAAAAAAAAAAGGTTAAAAAAGATAAAGTCAAGAAGATGAATTTTTATTTTATGCAGTCTCTTCTAGTTTATCAAATTTTGAGTGCTTCATATCTACTGAAGAACTGACAGAAACAACAGCTGAGTAACACAAAGATACGCACGGATTCTAAAAGCAGTTTGTGATTTCAAATACAATAGCCAGTTTGTATCCAAACATCTGATATCATTATACTCACTCCACAAGAGATTCTGTTGTTCCACTACATTTTCCTCCAATTGTCAGTCTTAGAAACTTTGTATTTGTTCCAAAGGAAATTATCTTACTACATCCCAGTGATACCATTGCTGTTTAAATAGAAGAGGGTATCCTGTTGATATGCACTCAGACAAAAATTTCAAATGTTAAAATTGAAGTGTCTTTTAGAAAGCCCTTCTCAAAAGCCAAACCAAAATGAAAACAAAACAAACAAACAAAAAAACCCAGAGCAACCTTTGTTAGTCTTGCTAGTGCTTCAAGAACATAATATTCTTTACAACATTAAATAAAAAAAAAATTCCCCTACTCCAAAATTATTTCTTGGCTTTAGATGTCACATCCCACTGGGCTTTCTTCTCAGTATTTCCACACAAAACAAATATAATCTTGTCCATACAAGCTACAGTTACAGCAATACAAGTGATCTACAGCGGGAGCAACCAGCATAGCCTTGATGACACGAGTGTAGCTGATTCCTAAACTAAAGAGAGGAGCTACGCTAGCACAAATGCATGCAGAGAGCAGGGTGTATTACTAACCTATATGAAGGCATACACAAAAAGGCTCATCTCTGAAGAGATACCTGCAAGCATTTAAATACAAAAACTACATGTAAAAGAGACTTTAGGAGTCAGATTTACACAGCCAACATAAGGCCACAGCTTCATGTGCATTCGAGCTCCCATTTTTCTATTGTTTGGCTTTGTCTTAATTACAGTGTATTCTTTAAACACCAGTTTCTTTCAGCTAGCTCTACCATGCATTTTAGAATTTAAATACACAGTCAGAACTGTGGGCACTGAGCCCAGACCCGAGCCAGCAGGACGATATCGTCTTGCTCAGTCTGAAAGGAACACGCTGAGTAGAGGCCGGATAACTCCACAGTGTGCTGGAGTGCTGCAGGAGATGCATCACTTGAAGGACTTTGGAAACCCAAGCAGCCAGAGCTGCCCGGTGTGGGCCCTGCTTGCACACCGAGACCCAGTTCAACTAGTTCCCACAGGCTGCCACTCTTCTCACCCTCACACAGGAACAGTAATTGCTGGGGGGAAGTGAGAGAGCTTCATTGTGAGGCCTGGAGTGTTGGAGGAACTGTAATGTAACATTACACACCAACTGTCCTTGTAAATAAAGGCTGCTGCTGAACCAATTAGGGGAGCAAATACCAGACACTTGTTGTGCGGATGTAACAGCTAATGGTCTGCAAATGCCTTCGTGAAGGCATACCCCAGCCAGGAACAGCTTCCGAAGGCCTAACAAAATATTTGGAGCTTGATTCACAACACCGAAAACATTCCCCCATATTAAAAGGTCAAATTTCACACACTTTTACCTTTGCTTTACGTTAAAAGAGATCACAAATCATTACTCACTTTTGCGTGGTTTTACATGCATAAAATACATGTTCTTCCACTAAACTTTATCCGCTCTTAGAGCCACCTTTCAGTGTAATTCCTTACAGCTCCTGAGAGCTTATGTACATACGCATACACACACAGCAAAACACACTGGTACACACAGCAAAACACACTGGCACACACATACCCACACATGGGCAAGCAAAGGCAGCCTCGCCAACAAGTCTCCTGTTCACAGTAGATTTATACAGTTTCCACAACGAACATTTTAGCTATGTGAAAATGGTGTAAGTAATTTACATGCAACTAAGAGTTATCACATTCAGCAAATTCCTGGAGCAGAACCCTTGTCATGCTCAGACTGCTGGGAGCCATTTGGCTGTTGGAATGGGAATGCCCACAGCCATGCCCGCAGGTCAGAGCATGGGGCCCTGGCAGACAGGGGCAGTTCAGCCATACCCACACAGCCCCCGGTCCCACCAATGGTGCTGGTGTGGTTTGGGTGGTGGTTACTGGGTTGGTTGTCCGGTTGGTTTTTGCTGGTTTGCTTTTAATAAAGTGCTTTCCAAAACATTTCTCAAATCAGCTCGTCACCCCCCATTCCTCACTGCTCTCTGATTTTAACAAAAGTAAGTAGAATGTGACAAAATTATTATAGAATATTCATTTTAAATCTATTACTGTCAATCTAGTTAATGGATTTTGGAAACACAAAAGATAGGTCCATTTAATTTAAAAAAGTTTATCATGGCAAAAAAGAATCAGTTAAAGGCATATGCGGAAAAATCACGCTAGGTACTTAAAGTGTTCAGCTGTGGAGTTCATCATCCATTCTGTTTCACATAAACCAGAAAGTTTTCAGGCTACACTTGGATGAACTCCTTCGAGGAGGCTGCCAGCTCTGTTGGCAGAGATGGCACAAGGTCACAGCAATACACCGAGCCCCAATCCCAAACAGTGGTGACTCCATGACTACCGCTCCACTAGGTCTTCAACACATGCATTCCTAACATGTTAATTTCTCAGGTTTAAGCATTAAATTGTCACACTCACATATTCTGGAAAATGCTACCATTTAGATTTAGCCAACACCGAGAATCAAGGTCAAAGCAGTTTCTGAAATGTTGTAATGCTTCCAAGTGAACATGCCTGAAACAATACCCCATGAACACAAGAAGTACCCTCCCTCATGCAACAATCTGGTAACGAAACATGCTCCCGTAGGGGAATTCTCCACCCTTTTGCCAAGAAAGAATCGAAACATTCAGAAAAAAGAAATTTAAGCGTATACTACTAACACAGCATTCAAGACTTAGAAAAAACACCTCTGAACTGCCAAACCTAAGCTGAGGATGCATCAAGAGAGCATCATCTTAGCCAGTATGCAGGTGGTTGAGAGCTAGCAACAAAACTGGAGGATTTCTGTTATCTCCACTGCATCCTGGCCATTCCAGACACAGTTAGTTGTTCATCTCTGTATAGTAAAGACGTGTAAAGGCCAGCTCTGAATCACAGCACTGAACTGATCAGGTAGAAACTAACCTCCTAATAATCCTGGAAAGGAAGAAGTAGAGCAGACAGGAAAAGAAGAAAGAAGCACCAGCTTCTTGAATCTGCTTTACCTGAACGCATAGGCTGTATGTAGCTCTACCATTTCTGCTGCTGTTCAGAGTTGCACAGGGATGGTGCAGAGGGGGTAAAAACGGCCTGTAATTTTAGTGTTCATGGCCGTTTTTTGGAAGCCTGCTAGCATCAGTGATCTTGACCAGATTCCTGCTGTTTCCCCTCTTTTAAGACAGGTAGACACTACCCTAAGCTGAACCCCATATTGTAAAATCAGGCTCACATGCTTGATATTAATACACACATTTTTATGTTTTCAACCTAGTAAAAAAGCCAGATAATAACAACATTGTGATCACTATGACTATGTCTTCGAAAAAGCAGAAATGGTGAAACATCAGGCTGCAGGACGAAACTATGCTGAACTACTTTTGGGTAATTTCTGACATCAGCAGAATCAGCAGGTCCCAAAATCCTGAAGGTTGCTATTTTTACCCAAGGGTCTGCCCACTGTAGCCCAGGCTGAATAAATTTCTTGCAACAAGGCTTTGCAAAAACATTCAACTCGCACTACTTCGCAGCAGTTCAAACATTCGAGGTCATGCCATTCCATCCACACATTTCAGACTACATTGCTGACTCTAGACAAACCAGTTTCACCAATGCTCCCAGAAAGATCAACTTCCTATTACATAACACAGACAAAGAAACAAAATGTCACAAATCCTTTGTTTCTGCCTTGTCATTTTTTTACTGAAGTAAAATCCCTCACACAGGATCTGTCACTGTTTTACCATAAATTCCATATCCCCTGTATATACCTCATTAGAGGAAACTCAAGAGTGTGCTCAAACATTTTACTAGTGATAGTGATAATCTAATAATGCAATTAACAGAAATTAAAATAAGTTGGTTTGCTTGGAGGCAGTTCAGGCAGCCTTAGACGACCTCTGTGGAATATGGCCACAAATTCTGTAAGCAAAAGGATTAGCAAGGAACATCCCTCCCTCTCCATTACTGCCATACCATCGCGGACATTTGGAAAAATAATCCTTTCTAGTGGGTTTAGGAACACACAATGTCATCTGCAATTCCAGGTATACATAAACCAAGGAGGACTTTTTTCCAAAGATTAATAGATTTGAAAAACACCTCTATATTTTAAATATATACATTTGTAAAATACCAGGTGTTTAAAAGAGCTCTCAGTGTTGCACTATAATCTTCCACGAATAATAATTATCATCTATAATATGAAAGATAATCCACCTTAAAATCACACATGAATTTTAAATCAAAATTAGAAATGTTGCGTTCTAATGTTAGGCTGAGTTTTCCGTTTAACATTTGCAAGCAGCTACACAGATAACAGCACATCTTGCTGAGGGTTACACATGCAAGCAGAGCTGACTATGGCTCAGGCAAAGAATAACACGCAATAAAGGTATTGTCCTTGCCATTCATAACACGACACATTCCTCTGTCTCCTCAGTATCACATACCGCTTACCAGCTCCTCATGGTACACCCCAGTGCCCTATGCAAAGTTCTCCATTTATCTTTTCCCAAAACAAAAGACCTGAGTTCTAACTTACACTCCAATTTATTTTTAAAAGGCCACAAAAAAATCAAATCTTACTAGGTACAGCATTCACCTCTTACACTGTTCAGCAGTAACCACCTCTGGCTTAGTACACACCGTACGTATAAGGGAATTTATTCTGGCTGAAAGAAAAAATTCTGTAACGTAATGACATTTTTAGAAAATAAAACTGTGAGCAAAACAAGTTCTCACAAACCACCTTGAAAAGGTAATCAGTGTCTTGGTTTTGCCATTTTAATTGTACTTTTATAGAAGTTTTAAGGGTCTGTTGGAACTTGTCTCGCGGGTACGGCTCCCTTCGCAGGGCACGTGAGGAGTGTGCTGTCAGAGCACTCGGACACGGAACCTCGAGTTCAGAGGGACTTCATCTGCAGTGCCACCACAGCCGCTACATCCCAGGGGGTTTCTGATCCATCTGCGGAAGCCATGCATGCGTGCAGATGTTCAGATAAACAGAACCGCCCTCAAGGATGGGTTTCCACTGCTCCTACTGCGGAAATCATTCTAACTCTATGGCAGTAAATTTTAAAAAACATTTTGCCTTAACAAAAANAAAAAAAACACGCAAAGAAATTTGACACTACAGCAAACTCACAGCGAAAAGAGAGAAGCTGTACAACCACTCTTGTGCCAACTGCAGACGCCACTCCAAGTTCACCACAGAAGCGTCCCCGCAGCACTGCTCTCCCGCCGAGCTGTCCCCGAACGGGAGGGTGTGAGTTGTGTCAGATGCGAAGTTTATTGGGAAGAGGAACAAACGGCTCCGGTGCTGCTCAGAGCCCTTCCAGGAGGGCGAACACCCGGAGCGCAGACACACGCACTTTCGCATCCGTGGGACGGAGGGAGATGGCCGCGGCGCGGTGCCCCCGCCCGGGACCGCCAGGAGCCCCGGGGGAACACGCCGGCCCTCACCTGAGCGCAGCGGCAGGATGCGGAAGAAAGTTCAGCTCCCGCCGGAGGCCGCGTCCCGGCAGCTCCCGGACCCCGCGGGCAGCGCTCCCCCTCCGCCCTTCACGCGGCCGCCGCCCCCAGCGCTGCCCCGAGGGGCGCTCGGGGGAAGGCCCAGCGCTGCGCCTCCCTCGCGCCCGGGAGGTGACCGCGCCCTCAGCCTTTGGAAAGCAGCGCGTTCAGCGGAGCGGGAAAGAGCGGAGTGCCGGGGACCCGGCGCGCCTCAGGGCGGGCAGTGAGTTCCCTCCGCAGCCCCCGTGCGCCACGCGGCGCAGTCCCCCGTGCCCACCGCGCTCCGCCCGGGTCGCACCCCGCGCCCGCCCACGCGAGGAGATCCCGGCGACGCGGCGCTGTCCCCTCCCCGGCTCCCAGAGCTCTCCTCACCCGTCCAGAGCCGCTGCCCACCGAGGGGGATCCCCGCTGCTCCCAGCCGCGCCCGCCGCCCCGGAGCCGATCGCGGACTGCCCGCCCCTCCTGCGGGGGAGGGGGCCGGGCCGGGCCCTGTGGGGAGGAGCGCGGCGGGGGCGCTCCCTCAGGTGCGCGAGGGTTCCCTGGGGCGCGCGCGGCCGTTCCTCGCCCATTGCCGCCCGCCGTGGGGAGCGGGGGAGCTGCTGAGCCGGAGTTGTCCCGAGCCGCCCCACGCACGCCTCTAAACCGCGAGCGGGGAAGAAAACCCAACTCCTACTTTGTTCAGGCTGCGACGAACAGCGCCAGGACCGAAGGGGGCGGCTGGAATAATGCTCTGAACCGCCGCCCAGGTGCCGCCGGCTCGCGGCCGCCCGACAGCCGGGGTTGGTTCCCCTCAGCGCTGCGCGGGGGCGGAGGGCTGAGGCAGCGCCGGGACGGGGCGGGCGCGGAGCCGCTGGGCCTCTGGGCACAGCTCGGCTGGCTGCAGCGTTCTGATGGTTTCACCGTGTCTTCAGTGAGACTGAAATACAGCAAGTTGTGTGCAGGTTTCCCGAACATTCCTTGCGTGCACTGAGACCCAAAGTGCTGCCATGCTGCAGCATGACACCCTGGACCCCTGTGGGAGCAAGGCTGGGTGCTAAGGAGCCAAGCTGTGCACGTGCATCATTAAAATGATTAATTAAAAAAAAAAAAGTGAGTTGACTATAAGCATCTCGCAAGAACTGGGCCTCGTTTGATTTTTTCCAGTCAGAAATTTGTTCTCAAGACCCGAGCTGCCTAAAACAAATAGTACTGTCAGACAGAAACAGTTACAGCAAACGTACGAGGAAAGAAAGAAGATGGGTCTGTGTCTAGAGAAGAGAGAGAAAATGCAGGGCTAAGAACACGAGAAGGAAGAATTCAGTGTATAAACAACAAAAGCTGCTTCCAGAGCTGTTGTGCTGGAGGCCTGTGGGTAAGCACACATCCTCGTTCAAACCCAGCTGTGCCAGAGGTCACTGCTCCTCAGATCTCTGCCAGAGCTGCTCTGCTACCTGTTACATGACTGCCAAAAAAAGCCTGGTTAGCAAACACCTACAACATGAGCGATAGGGAATTGTGTGGATGTGCTGCAGAAAATGCCCCTGGCTTAATTAGGATGTAGAAAAAATTGTTAACAGAAGCAACTGCTCCCAACACAACATCAGTAATCTCATTTCTGGGGCACTCTGCCCAGTTTTAGGTTCTGTGTTGGGGAAAAAAAAAAATCACACAAAACTACAACACATCAGAAAATTAAGTGCATTCTGAGAATTTAAAGACACATGCATTCACTACTATTCTAAGTCTGCATTGGTACCTGCAAGAAAAGCAAAAGTACGAGATAAAGCAAAACAAGGTCATAAGGAAGCAGCTCTTGACAGCAATAGCTTGTGGTAAAATACTGTACTGATGGCTTATCAGTAGAAAGAATTATAAATTGTGGCGATTGGAAAATTCTGAACAGTTTTCTAAAGAGCCTGCTAGAGCAGTGTTTGCAGACATCTAACAAAATTTGCTAAGAGGACCTGCTGCTTTAGGGTGACAGGGACTATACAGACTTCTGTTGTGGAAAAACGCATCTGTACATGATGTACTAAAATCATTCTCAAAATGTTTGTTGAAAGGAAAGCCGTGGTTGTACTATTTGAGATTTTTCTGCTTTTCTTGCATTAAGTTGATCTGACAGAAAATATGCCAGCCAGAACTTTTGTTGGCATCTTGATTTTTTTATATATATTTTTGGCATTTTGCACTTGTTTTTCATACCCAATTTTTTTCATAACCAGAGCCCATGTCTAATTATGAAACTATTTAAATAAAGGCTTTATAGAGTTTGCTTAGCACCTTTCACTGTAGTTTTCAAAATGTACATGAGGCTTATCCTCCCCCCCCGTCACAATAGATAAAACTGAGAAACCAAAAGGAATGGAAATGACACTGTTTTTCTCAGAGTTACACAAACCATGTGGCAAAGTTGTCAGTCAGTTGAACTCACAGATACACGTCCGTCTATCTGTATTTTACTACAGTTAAAGTGTGAAGAAATATGCTGTGAGTTTGTTCAGCTTCACTGTAGTTTTGTACCACGTGAAAGAGTTGAACTTAATAAGCAACAAAATGCTTCAGTCAACAGGTGTGTAATTTTCAGGTTATTGTTAGAGGTTAATTAAAGCAGGTGCTCATCAACAGTTACACATTTCCATATTTCCATTGCACATAGAAGCAAACCAGAAAAGAAGCATAAAAGATTCAATTATTGCTAAAATAAAAATAAAAATCAAGCTAGTCTTTATAGAAAAAAGTCTATAATCAGTTTTTTCCTGATACATCACCTATCAGGTAGTGGCTCAGGAGTCGATGCAACTGCTGTGGGGTACACTCAGTATTGAGCTGCTTAAGAAGCTATTCTCCTGGTCTGCATTTCTGAGTTTCACAAAAGTTTTCATATGATTTTCTAAAATGTATTAAAAAAAAATAAAGAGAAAAAGATGGGACCAGCACAACTGCTAAAACTCTTATTTAAGACTATCACCGTCCTGGACTGAAAAGGAGAGCTTTGACTGGATTTCTACTCCAAGTTCTATCCTAAACTTTTTAAGTCCTTGCAGAAATTTTAATCTGAACTTTTCAGTTTTCATGAAACTGTAGTTTCTGTCAAACAGTTTTGTACAGAGCTTTGGCATGTTTCGAACGTGAGCTCTAGGAGTACTTGGCATAATAATGTTACAAGCATTAAGAATTTGTTCTGTCAGAGCATAGTCCAGCTGGAATACTGCAAAAACACAAGATTGTCCGGTGAGGTAAAAATTTTTTTGAAGGAATGCATATAAAAACAGAAAATTGCACTGAAGATGGAGTTAGCTCATAATATCATCTCAGTGCAGGCTACCATTTCCTTTCCTGCCCTCATCCACCTAATTTTCTCTTCCTCTCAGTAAAGGCTTTGGCCCTTGTTTACAAAACTGGCTCGGCACCGTGATTAATGTCTCTTAGTTCAGACAGCATATTATCAGGCAGTTGTGAAATACAATACAAAATGGAGTACGCAGCTAAAGCAAAAACAAACAGTAATGCTCTAGCTTGTGTTGTAGATTAATTCCAGCTGCTAGCTACTCCAGCACACCTCGGGTATTGGATAGCACTCACTAAATTCAGCTCTCCTTCCTCATTGAGTCAGACTGTCTCGAAGGGCTGGTGTTACAGTGCCATGTTGGGCCCCTGGCAAGATGCACCTCTACCTCTTACTGTTCAACTACACGTTGAACTGAATTACAACTTTTTATTACAGTCCCTGATCTCTTTGTAGGAAAGGATCTGATCCAATAATCACAGTGGAAAGGAGAGACAAGTATATAAGTACTTTGAAATACTGCTTCTGACTCATCTTTTACAATTACATATTGCAAATTTTCTTGTTATTTTAAAAGTCTTGATGTCTGTTGCTTAAGAAATAACAATTATCCCTGTTATTACTGTATTCAGTACAATACTGAGTAGATATTTTTACCTATTTCTTATTTCAGAGAACACAGTATTCAAAATTGAGGCCTCCTTCCTAGTCTTTACCTTTATTTTCACTGACTTGTTTTCCCAAAACATTTTATCTTCAGCAGAATGTTCACAGAGTTGATTCTAAAATTACACCTGTATTTGTTCTCAACCATTTAAACAGACTTAACAAGGCACTTTTGAGTTATATGAGCATGCAAAAGTGCCCTTTTATAAAAATTAGCCCACTTTGGTTAGCACAGAACACCCAGGAACAGCTGTATTTTAAATATTAAATTTACTTTGGTATAAATTTAATTCCAGAGGAGGATTTAGGTTATTTGAAGAAACTTGATTTTGTGCTTTTGCCAGATGCTTTTACTATATTATATACATGACCTCTTACTACATTATATACATGACCTCTGCTTCCTCCAAAGATAACTAAAGGGAGGCCCTTCTTTTTCAGTGTTTCTTATTTTTCCCCTCTTCTCTCAGTGTTGAAGGGTTTTGGTGGTTTTTTTTTTGGTGGGGTTATTTGGGTTGGGTTTTTTTTGGTAGTCCCTATCTCTTTCACATGTCATTTCTCATTCTCCCATACGTAGCTGTCATGGTACTGCTGATACTACGCAGAGCACTGGGTTATATCTGCTTCTATTGCAGCCAGGCAATGTGAGAGGTGTGTAAAAATATTCTAAGAAATGCCTGAGTAATCCCATCCATTAGGGCAGCTATCTAAGAACATATTTACATTCCAAGATTTTTTTAATAGAAGAGTAAAATGTGGCAAATAAAATGTTTAAAATAATAGATGAAATTGTAGAGCAGGAAATGAATATTTTCAGATGTCTCCAAGAGGGGAAAATGCAAGTTTTTAATTCGTATTAGCTAGTCCCTGGTGAGGAGAAAGTTAAGAAAGGAAGATTTGATCTGTAATTTGTCACTATAGAATTTAATTTTATTTTTGTAAGCCGAAGTCTATGAGTACTCTTCCTACTGAATAAATTACTATACAATTATTGATCTTATGCACATGGAAGTAAAGAGTGGGATACAATATTCAACGGTGCAGTGTCAGTGGAACGTGGAAAAAAGATGTTGGCAGGAAAATACAACAAAGTTTTATAATAATGGGATAATTTTAATACTAAAGCATAAATTAATGTATAATTAGTAATTAAGTGAATAATTAGTACTGATATGAACTTCAGTTGAAGATTTTGGACACTTCTATAGCCAGCCATCATGTGACTTTCTGAACTCCCGTTCTTCTCCTTTGACAAGTTTGGGCTGCACCTATCCTTGCCTCACATTAATGATGCAGTCTTGGACTCAATAGCTTCATTCAAGTAATCCTTCTGAAGACAAAAGTTTTTCCAGGAATGTAAAAATTCTAAATACTGCTGAGCACATCTATGTGAGAGTTCCAGAAACACTGTAATGTTGCCTGCTCTCCTGTTGCCTATGTAGCTCTGCTTGTTCAAGTCCAGCCTTCAGTCATCCTAGCACCCATGCTACAGGAGCAAGCTGGTTTTTAGGGGTAGCATAGACTGGCTCTCCATTTTGCACGAATATGCAAAGTTAGTAATTTATTAGATGGCTTTATCAGTATATTATTTGAAGAAAGTTTAAAGGCAGCATTGTTTCAGTCATTGCAAAAATGCACATTGATTAATTTATCGCAGAAATAGCATTACAGTAAATTAAATGGCTCCAATGCTCTTTATGGATGTAGCTCTCAAGAACTGTTGCTCTTATCTATTCTGTAATAGTGTCCTCAGTATTAGGACACAGTAGCATTACTGAGCTCTGTGCAAATACACATCAATATTACAAAAGACTTTACAATTTAAGTAGGTGAAAGATTTAATCACAAAGGAACTATAGAAATAATACAGAAATGTTGAAATAAAAAAGATACATCATGACAAGATAATGCAGAGACTTTCTGAGTAACTTAACAGTTCTGTCCTTCATCCTGGAATAACATTCATATGCATAATGTTCAGGACATTTAATCATGTTCTATGTATTTGAAGTTTAGCCTGACATAATTATTTGCAAAATTAAGGTCTACGTCTTTGGGACTGGCATCCAAAATTACATTCTGGAGACTGAATATATTCTATGTTTCTCAGAAATACTAATTTCATGTTTTATTTACCTTTATTTAAGTAGCTTTCTTTTGTTTACAATTTATATAAAAAATTATCTTGTTTTAGGGTATGCAGGCAGTTTAAGACAAGTTTAGTGTGCCAAAGAAATCAGAACATAAAACAAATATTTTCATATTTTAAAATGCAATGTTAATGTAATCGGATGAAGTCCAGTGTAGCTTACTGTATCTATGAATTAGTTCTGTAAGTCATATGAGGATTTACATTGTATTCAGCTTTCTTAAAGATGTGTATATGCCTTTTATATGAACTAATTTCCATTGAAATCAAATTATTTCAATAGAGAGGTAAAATTGTAACTGTATTCTTGGACTTAGACCCTGGTAACTTCTGAAATGAGATGACATTTTTTCTATCCTATGTAAAAATACATTGTTAAAGTCATTCCCTTTTTTTTCCTTATAGGCATACATTACTATCTTCATTGTTGCTTCTATTTTATTTTTCGACTTGTGGACAAAAATAAGAAGACATTTCCAAATCTGTGGAAGTCTAAAGCAGCATCTGACCAAAACCTTTCAACCTCAGAATTTTGGTATGTCAGCAAGTGTACTTTTTTATGATGTGCAACAGCACCACCTGGTGGGTGCAATCATTTTAACTGTTCTGCTCCTTTGACACACGCATCTGATTAGCTTAGAGGAAAAAAAAAAAAAGTATTATCTTTAATATTCTTTGAAATGGTTATTTTTATCTCTAGCTACTCTTCTTAATCAGGTGAAGGAAAACAATGTAGGTAGTTTTGTGAAGCAATGTTTTAGAAGAAATATAAACATTTCAGAAATGTCCAGTACAAGAAACATTAAGTATCTACTCACAAAGATATTGGTCCATCTATTTTAGAGGTTACTAAAATGATAAAATATCAGCAACTTTGAAAATTTAAGTAAAAACCATAAAAAACGTGTTAAGAAGTATAGGTCTTAAAGGATTGAAATTTTCAAACTTTATAGCTTTGTCTTGTCAAGACTGATGCAGAAAACTGCTTAAGCATGTGCTTAAATCGATTTGCCTTCTTCAATCCCACTCACTTGAATGTGACATAAACAGTTATTCAAATTTAAACATGGAAAAATACTTAGGGCTGAACACACCACTTGGAAACTGAAGCAGGGAAAAATACAGAGGCTTTGGTGATAAAATAGGATCTATCTTCAGCACTCATACAAAGTCTGCTTGTCTTTACCAGGGCTTCAAGTATGCAAAGAGATCTGTTTATAAAGATTTGACACTATACGGATAAACTAAACTGATGCATCAGTTTTCAATTAATACTATTTTCTGTAGGTAAAAGAGCTTTTCCTGGTTAGATGATAGCATTTTGCGACTGTAGAGGGTGCTCTTAAAATAGTGGTGATGGTAGTAATAAACTGCAACCTCCCTCTCTAAAGCTTATTAGTGTTAGAATGTTTACATTTAGCAAAGAAAATTGTTAAATAGCTAGTCTGTTTTATTTCGGATGTGGGCAAGAGTTACTGTCCACATTTGTATCCAAATACATCCTTGGAAATTTTTCTGGAGTTAGTTTATTTTTGCAAGTATGTTTCTGCCAAACAGTGATAGTATCTTCTGAGAGAACCGTTGATACTGTCTAAAACAAGTTGAAATAAATACTAAATAGAACATATTATTAGTCACAAGGCCATTCAAACCTGGATAAGAACTTGCTGTTCCAAAGAAGTCATTTAAATACAAACATTTTTGTTAAGTGAATTTGATGATCCCACATTGTGCTATCTGGAATACTCTTGGGAAGGACTTCATTTTATTTTAGTCTGGTTGGTGGATTTTTGTAATATAAAATTCTAAGTTCCTCTTAGTACAGCCAACAAATGATCTAGTTCATTCTATATGCTTGAGAAACCTCTTTCCAGAGAGGCAACCAGAGATGGATAACAGCTCTTCTATAGGCACAGTTTAGAGAACACAAGGCAGTGCAGCTTGTTTTGTCTAGGGAATCCCTCTAAGCTTTTTTGGATAACTTCAGCAGCATCTACTCTAGGGAGGCTTCATCAAGATCAGTACATCAGGAAACCTTTCAAACACAGATCAAGCCTAACAGATGTTTGCTGGCTTGTAATGAGAAGATCTTGGCCTGTTGCAATGCAGTTTCCACATCAAATTCATCACACTATCAACTTGCAGGTTAGATCATGTCCCTTAACATGTTTGTGCATTATGTCATACAGAGGGACTTTATGTTACCTAGGACTGTGACTCCCCACTTGCCATGTGAATGAGATTCTTTGTGAGAGCTGGCAATGTTAACTACTTCATGCGTCAGGCAAGTCTCTTCAGTAGAGGAAATGACATTGCCTGGGGTCCTGTGGTGGAAAATACTTCTGATGCAAGTCATGTAACAGCAGGGAATGCAAAGATAGACTGAAGACAAGGAGTTTGTCTCAAAGGGCTTGTCTTCCTCGGAATTTAGTACTAAGTACTAATTTAAAGAGAGAGAAATCTAGGCTTTCCCCAACTTTGATGAGTATACTGTTAAGATAAATAATCACGCTTAATTCTCTTTCCATCACAGTATTTCTGGTCAGCAATGTTTTCACTTCCATAGGAGAAACTAAAAGGGTATCCCTTAAGCATCCAGTACACTGGGTTTCTTAAAACAGGGAGCTAGAAAAAGAAAAATACAACTTCCTCAGTAAGAGTCAAGACTTGAACCCAGACTTCTTCTAATCACTAATCTTCTAATTACTGAACTGTTAGATAAAATATTTGTGAGAAAAGGTTGGCATGCATTTCTAACTCTAGGAGAGAGGTCAAAAAGGTATTTTGGAGATTTTTGCATCTGTACAACTCTCATTAAAGGACCTAAATGTTAGAAACAGATGAAACTCAAGACTCACCACTCTTTCTTCAGTCTTTAATAATGATTGGTCTAGGTGTTACCTATCAGTTTTGGTAATTTCTTTGGTGTCCCCTGTGTAGAAAGAGGTGATGAACTTTATTGTGGGTTAGAGATTCCACTGTACAACAAAGCATCACAATACCAAAAGCCTCTGCCTACCTAAGCTGTAGCCACTCACAGAAGTTACCCAACTGTCCAAATTGAACCTGCCTTTACTGGTTCAGTTTTTTAAAGCAGTCTACAATTCTAGAAAATCTTAAAAGCTCAGAAAAAAATACTGCATTGTACAGTACTTACATATTTTAGGCAGTGAGAGCTGTAAATGATGCACATGTTGGAATGACAATAAGACGAATGGGACCTTTCACTGGGAGAATGCAAACCAGAAGACAGATAACTTGTTTTGCTTTGGGCGAAGCATGAATGCAAACATTTAAAATGGAGAACCTCCTCTTTCCTTCTGTGGCCCCTCTGAGCCATTACATTAATTACTTGGAACTATTTACCTACTTCCCTTCATTTAGGCCCCAGGTGCAGGCACTCTGGATACTCTGGATTTTCATTTTTTTTCCCTAGGATGAAAAAAGAATACATGGAAACACTGAAATCTTTTACTTTCTGAAATCCAGGCATGTGAGGTGATATGGCATCCTAATATATATCTTGTGCCTACTTGTTTTTTAACAACAAAATGTAGGAGTAATAGGGGACTCAGTGATGTTTCTCTTTCAGACTGCAATGAAAATATTTGTTTAGTTTTGTTGAAATAGCAGGGGCAGCTGGCAGTGTCTTCACATTTGTGTGTCTTCTAACACTTCGCTAGAGAGATACCCATAATTTTTGAAGAAAGAAAAATAACTAGTTTTGCATATGTGCTGACCTATGCTTATCATGCAGTAGCTCTGACTGCTTTCTTTTGTGATCAGAATGTTAGCCTATCTTTAAAACATGTCCTTAAAGTACAACTAGCCAGATCTGGGCATACAGTTGTGCATATGTGAAGCTAGAAAATTAATGGAGACAATATATGTTTAAAAAATAATCATATTAGATTTTTTTTTAAAGGGAAAATCATAGCAGAGGCTCAAAATCTTAATTCTTAAATTGGCAGCAAAAAGGATCTAAGATTCTCTTTAGTAAGCAAACTGTTTCAAAGCTGTTGCTCAGTTTCCCTTCCAGCTTCTCTCGAGGAGGAAAAAATTAATTACACCTCTTCTTGTTCTTACTAAGAGGTTACACTATTGATTTTTTGGGAAGATGAACAGCAGACTGTGGGACACTGTGTAGATATATTTAGATAATGATTAGCAGAATCCATGGGTACTTGCACAGTGTATTCAACTTCTCCCTTTCCAATAAAGACTATCAGTCAGTCCCAGGGTAGCCCAAGTCACCTAGGGGTGGCTACTTGGGCTAGCTCCCTCCTATCACAGCTGCATGGCAGTGAGCCCACCCTCGAGAACAGCCAGCTGGCTTTACTGTGCATTTTAGCTTTCTTCATGTTTTCAGGTGGACCTGTAAAGCTGTTGAGTATATTTGTCATCAATCCAAATCCATAGTTTTCCCATTGCCATGACTGCTGCTGATACAGTTAGTTTGTACTTGGAGTTTTCTCTTTGGCCTCTTTACTCTGTCATTTCTTCTGGTCTGCACTGACACTTCAAAAGATCAGATCTGTTTCATAAATTTTGTTAGGTTTCAGGTCAGTTCAGCATTTCTCTGTTTGTATCCTATTGCTTGTCCAAGTTTCCTCAATCTGCTATCTTCATTAGAGCAAAAAAATGACCCCTAGCAGACTTAGACTTTGAGAAAGAAGAATACTCCCTCCACTTTCGCTTATAATCTAACTGCATACCTGCCAAACTATACAAGCTATTGTAGGGTAGTCTTTCATTTAGAAGATCTTTTTACAGTTGACATGTACAAAACTTTCTTTTACTTAGAAATAAAATCTTCCCTTGTAGAACCATGACTAATAACAACGCAAATAAAAGCAACTAATTCTATGTTCATCTTCTGGTGTCAAAAGAAAGGTTTAAATAGCATCTGTTATAAAGAAAAAACTTTGAATTCTAGAATGTAAATCTACACATTCAGATTTTCTGAGGCAGTCTTACTCCCACTCGAGAGTAGGGGAGTACTTCTAGAGCAAAGAGGTTGTTTTCCAGAGCATTTGTCTTTCTTTAAAAATACATGTGCCTAAGGTGTGTAGAAACTTTCTTTCTATTCCCAACTAATAATCATCTATTTTTCTAGAAAGATATTTGGCGTAGTGACTATAAGAAGATACTGTAACTTGTTTAACTATTTATTTATATCTTAATCTCATTAGATTAATTAATGTACTGTTGAATATAGTTACCTAGATGAAGGAGAGATTTTTTTAAAACCTTAATTTATTATCTGATTCTTTTTGACTACATGCTACCTTATTCGGTAGGGCAGTGCTAAAAAATATTTGTAGTGATATTCATCACTTTATGTAACCTCATAATCTTAGTTACTTACAGTCAAGGCTTGGTGGCACAAGTTTTCACAAGTCTGTTGTATGAAAGCTTCTCTTTATTGTCTTTAATCATTCTCAAATTCTGGACTTTTTCTGTGATTGTAGTATCCTTATTGAGATGGAAATTCAAATGAGGAAGAATGGTCCATTCGCAGGGGAGATAAATTTAAGGTCCTGTCATGTGTCAGTGGTGGTCTCTCTAAGCTGGGTGACTGGTAAGTGTGGATGAGATCATTACTCCAGCTCCAGCCACTCTTTTCAATGGCATTCACAGAGATAGAAAAGACGTTCAGCTGTTTGAACAGCTGTTTCTGTTCACTTCTGAAGAAAAGGAGTCAAATCAGATCCAGTCATGCCTACTGGCTATTTTGATATAACAGTCACTTAGTCATACAAGCCACGGCCATCGTAACATCTTCACATTGCGGACTTTTGTGTAAACACACTAAGAAATGTCATTCAGATGCTATTCAAATCCGTAGCTGTTAATAGTCATCTCATTCAGTGTGAATTATTTGGTATTCAGCTAGACTCAAATTAATCTGCTTTAATAGGTACACAACCATTTATTTATGCTTTTTGACTAAGTTCTTCTGGACCTTCCCAAATCTTGTTGCAGCTTGTCAGGAGCTTCTTCCATGGGTGTAGCCTATGTCAGCAGTTAAAACACTAAAATTTGCTGGCAGGTAAATTTATTATGACTGAAGCCGAGTCGGGCTGGAATCTAGCCTGTGTCCAAGTCAGGATTGTGTTCATCTCAGGATGTGCAGGTTTACTCAGACACATGAAGCTATTGGTACTATTCCTGCATAAGTGCCTTCTTGAAATGGGGCCTTCATCACCTGTAAGGATGAGCAGCTGCTGAGTTTAAAAAAAAAAGAAAAAAGAAAAAAGAAAGAAAGAAATTAACAAATTCTCTAGTATGGAAATCTGTTTTATATTCCATACTTAATGTTTAACACTCAACTAATTCCACCTATAGTTTCCTAAACTGTCATAGTATAGAAGCCTATGAAGTGTGTATATCTGAAAAAGAGAATTAATTTTAAATAGTGATGTTTTACTTGAGAATGATACATTAAACACAAAATTGTGTGATTCTTGCTATTTCCGATTTTTGCTACAAATGGAATCAGGCTGATTGTGAAGAATGTTACTGAATTCTTCTGTGTGTTAAAATGGAATTTGGAATTTTTGAGGGATGTAGAGTGTTATCATTGTCACAGTATTTGAGGGGGTTAAAGAGCTAAGAGATGCTTTCCAATAAATATAGTGCTCTTCAGGCACAAATACTTGGGAAGGAAACAATTCCTTCTAATTACAAAAGTAATTTTAAGCAGAAAAAGATGTAAAAGCTTAAGGACTGTTCTTGTCAGAGAGAGATGTTTCTGAGAAGAATTAGGGCAATAGAGGATTATTGTTTTGTTAAGCCTTTGATTGAGATCTCAGACTTTCATCAGTTCTGTAACAATACAAGCAAGAGATCTAAGGCTCAAACACATCCTTGGAAAAGAGATCTTGGAGAAAGAAAATAAAAATAACCCCAGACTAGGCTTTAGCTTCTGGGTATTTATAACTCTCAGCTGAAATCCAAGAAGTTTTTTCCATGATCACCTCCATTATTTTTAAAAATAGATGGGAAGAAAAATTTGCTTCTGATTTCTCAAAAAAAAAAAAAAATTAGTTATTTGAAAAATTCCAGACCAGGATATGAAAGATCCTTCCTTTAGAGAGAAATTCTGGAGTTGTCATTTAAAGGCTGCCCTGAGTATAATCAAGATTAGAGCCTTTAATGAAGGCAAAGCTCACTTATCTGATAAGATCCTAGCATAATGGTCTAGCATGTGATATTATTCTATATAAGTTACGTAACACTTTTTGTTTAAGTAAGTGCACACTTTTCATGCAGCAGCATGAACATTTTTAATCTGTTCACATCTTTGAGAAATACAAACAGATTTGAAGGGGAAAAAATAAGTATTAACAAAGGGGAAAAACAACAAAACAAAACAAAACCCTTTCTGTGATTTGGTTAAGATGAAAGCAAAACAGGAAACTAATAAAGAGGATCAGAGAACCTGGAAATAAATGTTGACAGGCTTGTACACTGGCAGTTTAAAATCACATACTATTAAGCATTAGCTTTCTGATGAAGTGTTTGCACACAAGATTGCCTTTCCCTAGTAAATGCTAAAGATTACCCACAACTCGTTTGTGTTTGTAGGTTTTCTGTGAGTATGTGTGGGTACATGTTACCATTTATCAGCCACCATGCACAGAGGTCACAAGTCCTCTGCCTCATTAAAAGACAGTGAGCCAATTGAAGAACAACTCAGTTCTCCCTTGGGGTATCTGAACATATGGTGCAGGAGTAGTACGGTTAATTTTGGAACAGTCAGATATGGGAAGAGGCAAAGCAGTCAGGCAAAGAGTGGGTAATGTAACAGGATATGGAGAGCTAACTACAGTCGGACAGTGTTCCTGATTTGCAAGTAGAATTGGTAGACTGGAGCTTTAAGCTTCTCAGGGTTTCTCATGGACTGAGAAATGAAGACAGACTCTACTGTCATTCTACTGCATCATGACATGGTCTCACACTAATGTCAGTCATGTAGTAGAATGGATAGCAGCGTTTTTCTGTCTGCTTAATGTTACAAATGGCCAAAAGAGAATGTTTAAACAGTACTCCTTAACACTAATTTATTCTGTGTCAGATAAGCTAATTACTTTTTTCTTATATTCGTGATTCTCATTCTTGGAATGAGATTTCAGAAAACACTTTCCACCATACTTCCACAACAAAACACAGTATCCAACAAGGAAGTGTTTCTTCTGCTAGAGAAGAGGAGCTGAGTGGAGAAATGAGACATTGGGGTAGAATAAATTGAATGGATTTTTTCTCCACCTTCAACAGCCGTGCAGAGTGCTGGGATGGAAAGAGTGCCACATACAGTTACTTGATTTCTTCCACAACACAACAAGAAGCAGACTGCCCAATTTTGTTGTCCAGCTCCAGAAACAGATGTGTTTTCAACGTCTATGCACAGGTGTATGAGTGTATACACAGATGTAGTTGTATGTATACATACTCTGCTTATTTCCATGCACTCATAATTGACGGAGAAAACCTACCTGAAACTTTATCAGTCACCTGCAGCCCACAAGCAGTTCAAACACAGCTCCAGAGCCAGGGTTATTCTCTGTCATCAGGAGAAGAGCATTATTAATGCATGGGTAGACAAAATCCGAGAAGAAGCTATGCAGTTGGGTCTTTTGAGCCTAGCATCACTGAATTGTACTGATGAAGTTGTGTACTGCAGTAGGGAAGACACCTGGAAGCCATTTCCTGCTTGTGAACTGATCTCCCTCCCCCTTCCTCTCAAAGATAAGTATATGCAATGTGGCTTTTGGCCACAGTGAGTTTTTTGGATTTTTAGTGTCAGGAAGGCTTGCTTTAAAGGCACAAATCCAGCTCTTTCCTTAAATATAAAACTTCAAAAGACCATTTTTTTTCTTCTGATGTTTTTTTTCAAGTCTCTTTTGACTTCAGATTTTTCCAACTCTGAAAAAGTCTTTACAATCTCGTCTTAGAACTGGTAAATGAACTTTAACAGAGTAAAGATGGCTTAGGTACTGACCTGAGCTTTCACACTTTCAATGCCAGAGCCACTGACTGTTGTTTTTTAGCCATCGCTTACTAACACACAACAGGTTAAGACTTTTCCCCTGGTCCTCCTCTTCCTTAACTACTTGAAGTTTCCTTGGCTGTGCAAAGTAAGCACGTATTTTGTCCATGAGAATGTCTTTGAGTAGTATTTCTTCTGTCAGTTAGGTTTCTCTTGTGCATTGTAATTCTTGCCAGGAGACGTCTTCTAACCTTTTTTTCCCCTTTGGAAATATTTCATTTGGCAGAATGATCTTTCTGTTTTAGCTATTGGGTAAGGTCTTGGCCCCCATGAAATCACCTAGAGCCACTGAATTCAAAGATGCCAAAATTTCCACCTCTTGTCTTTAAAAACACTTAAGGATAGAAGCATGCAATGCTTTGTCAGCGTGAGAATGCTGAACCTTTTCTTGATATCTTCTATTGAACTGCTGGTCTTAGAAAAAGAGGTGGAAAAAAGAGGTGCTTTATCTTAGAAAAAGATAAAGCAGAGGTGGAACACTCTTGCATTTCTGACAGAAGTTTATAAACAACCACCAAATAATTAATTTGTCATTTTGCTAAAAGTAGTCTCAGATTTCGTAACTGAAGCCTAGAAACTGTTGAAAACAAAGAGAGAGCCAAATATCAGGAAGACAGTAAAAATGTTTTCTTTTTTCAGAACTTATACAAAATTTCATTCTTAAATATTCTTCAAGATTTTAAAAAATTACATATTTTCTGAAGAAATGTTTTAATGTACAATTCATTGATATCATTACATTATCATTCTATTGCAGCACTTGCTTAAATAATTACTTTTCTTCTTTTTGTTAGCGACCCATATCTGCAAAGTCTGAATCCAGTCTTAACCTTCGAGTCTTTCTGAGAAAGGTAGGACTTAGTATGAAAGTCACACTCTCACTCTCTAGGGGTGTAAATGATAACATAAAGTCCAAACCATCAGGGCACACTAAGGAATGGCTCCTGCCTAAGAAGCCAAACATGATGCTACAGCCAGCACAGCAGAAGCCTCACCAGCGAGGGCCCTGTCCCACAGCAACAACAAAAAAGCGGAGAAGGCTCCAGAGTGGCAGTGAGGGCTAATCAGAAGTGCAGATACAAGTAAAGTTTGCAGTGACAAGGCAGGTGTGATGTCAAAGCAGGAAGTCAGTCTGCAGGTCAGGGTCAGCTCAGTCAAAACCAAGCACATCCACGGTGACAAGACAGGTGAAGCTGGAATGTCAGGCCAGGTCAGGGTCAGATCAGCAGGGTCTATGACCAAGCACAGGTTTAGCCATTGCTATAGACAGGCATATATAACATAGCTCGGGCAGGGACTGAAAGCTCTAGTCTGAGCTTAAATGAAGCCCCTGAGGCCACAGGCAGGAAGTTGTGTGGTGGAAGCCCCAGATGAAGCTGGTCAGGGCCCTTATGGTCTATTAGTGCACTCAGAGCCCTGAAATAAGTCAGTGGAACATCCAGTCTCATATTTTCATGCATAAGCAAAAAAAGGGGAGAATTATGATTGTGGTTTGACCTGTGCTGCATTTCCTAACCTCTGAGTGCCTGAAATCTCAACTATGACATTACAGTAATGCTATGTCTACCCGTAGTTTATATAAACACAGAGTATGTTAAACAACTGACTTATGATGTGATGCTTTTGTTCCCACTGAATTCTAGACCATCTGTGTACTAAAGAATTTCTAGACTTGGAAAGCAGATCTGATCTATTCAGTTCCTTTACTAAGTAGTTACAGATACTCCTGGAGTATTCTCCTCCATGTACTTTGATATTTATGTTTCATTCATTTTTTCATTGCAATTAAGTGTGTACTCCAAGGGTTGGTTGTTGTGTTTATACTTTGAAATGCCTTTGTTCATTTTAAACCTTTAAAAATTCTCTATTTATATGCTGTTCAAATTAAGAAAAATAATGCACACTTTTTCCCCAAAGTCTTAGAGTTACTTTAGCAAGTTTCGGGTCACCTGATTTCTGAGGAACAGTTTGGTCCATGTTTATTGATAAGCAATGTTTTGTTTTTCATCTTTTCCAAGCTGAAATAATACATGCTGCTATCTCATATTCTGGGACACAGAGCAGAATGTCAGCAGCATTGCAACATAAAATTGAAACAGGTGCTGTACTTCGTGGAATAACTCCTGTTCGCTGTGTCAAGTGTCCAGTTAGTGATCTGTACTCCCTCACTTTTTAACTAAAAAAATCCATGATTCTTCTGTTGGCAGAGAGAACATTCAAAACTCTACCAATTTACACCAAGATCTCACTGAGTAAATATGGGCAGAAAAGATCCTTTTCAGTGCATCACAAGAAGGGATATGATCCCAGCAGATTGGTTCAGTATTGACTGGAGCACAGTCATTTTCTTCCCTAGCTCTCGCTATTTCCAGTCTGACACTTTGTTTTGATTTTAATAACCTGGTGTGAATTAAAATATCGTGTGCATAGCAACACCTTTTAAAAACAATGAGCATTTAATGCTAGTAAGCATGCTTACACAAGCATAACATTTCTGATCCATGGCTTTCCTCTCAACCTGTATAAGGTGTGTATGATATAAAACAATTAACCACCTAGCTTCTGATTAAAAAGTATGTATAAAATATGAACACAAAAATCACCAGTCAGAGAAGCCATGAGAGACCACTAGGAAAAGAGGACAGACTCAGTGTGATCACTTGAATAATATCACTTTACTCTGCATTTCTTAATAGTAATGCTGACAACCTTGGAAAATCTGGACATGGCCCAATAAAAGCATTATACATCTAAAAGGAACAAATAACTACAAAGAAGGATTCCTACTCAATATTAAATTGAAAGAAAACTGGGCACAGACACAAGCAAACTGCAGTTCACATCCAGTGGAAATTGAGGGCTCATTGAATGCAAGGGTTAATGAAGGGATTATAAGAACAAACTCCAGGCACTCCAGTGGATTCAATTTCCTTAGATTGTTGGGACAACAAAAAAACTGCATATCTTTGTCTTCTGCAATTGCTTTGTTCATTACCCTCCTAAATCCCCCAAACAAACAGCAAACAGCCCAAGCCCTCCTGTCACACATAGTCTTGCTATTATGAAGGCTCCACTTGTAAAAAATGCTCTTGTCTATTTCTGTGCTTTTTGACATTTTATCCTCTTACCAGGTTAAAGGTCAACAGAGCTCACAAAGAAATATTGTAATTTGTTTTGCTAGCAAATAAATAGTTTGCCAGAGACGTGCTGCTTTAGTCTACAATAGTGTAGGCTTTATGTTTAACCTGAGTCCGATTTAGAATTCTGAAAAGGCAGCTTGAGGCCAGTTGGAAATGTGTACTCTTTGAACTTGCTTTAAGCATCCACAACATCATCTACAAAGGCTTTGCTGCTTATAGATTTCAGTTTGCTTCTTGTATTCTTAAACATAATTTCTTTTACATTTTTCTGTATGTTATTCCTGTACATTTTGTGCTACTACAGGTTCAATATACCCTTTAGTTTCTCTTCCAGCTGCTGGGGAAACCCTATGCACTCCAAATTTTTCTCATGTTACCAAATAGTGCAAATCCTTTTGCAGTAATCTCCACAAGTCCAACAGTACATTTGCTCCCCTCAGGCCTGCCATGTAGTTCTTTTCCTAGTCATTCACCAATCTTTTCATCTTCATCCAGCTTCAGCTGAGGGAAAGGCAATAAGTTTGGCATCACTTTGACACTCGGTAAGCTGCCCTCACCCCACCTTTTCCTCATTCTGTTTTTTTGGTACGGTGCCTAAAATAGACACCCACCAGTACCATTTACTGGCCATTTCAGATATGAGTCATCAAGCTCATGGTTTGCTCTTCCTATTGTTTCAGGGAACCCTTTTGCAACCCTGAAGATCCTCCCACAGAACCATTACAGACAGAGTAGCAAAGTACACTGAAGAGCTCGGCTGGGTGTTAGTCACTGGGACCTCCTTCTGGAACGAGTCAAGACTGCAAGTGGCAAGCTGTCAAACCAGTGCCACAGGGAGGGTGTCTCGGGTCCTTTGTGAGGCAGATTGTCTGGAATTTAGTGGCATCTCCATTAGTTTTCGTGCCTGCTACCAAATCAAGAAACAAGCTCAATAAAGGAAGGATTTAATGTCTAGGAATGGAGTAGGGGAGAGCATTAATTAGTCTTGATAAAGCATAATTCTAGCACAGGAAGAATATATAGAAGTATTTTTGTTATTGTCTTACGTTAACCAACACATAATGGATATTCTCTGCATCACCGAAGTTTCTAATCTCTCCATGGCTTCATTATTTCCTTTTTCTCATTCTGAATTATCAGACTCTGCACTCTCTGATGGGAAACACCATCAAAATGGCAGAGCTTAAAGAGAAATCCAACCCACATGGTGGAATAAGAAGGATTTCTGTTTATTAAGTACTATTTTTAAAAAAAATGTTTTTCAAAAATGGTATTTGATCACAGATATGACTTGATGTTAGAAGTATAATTGCATTCATTCGTAGCAAGGTAACAGAATTGCTTAAGCAAACACTTTCCCCAGAGTTGTAATAAGATGTCTTACCTAGTTTCAGTTCAGTCCAAGCTGTTAATAGGCTGCATTCTGCAGAAGTGTCTCTCAAATTAGTGTCTAGTAAATTCAGGTGCACTGCATGCATATTTTGCATGAGCAAACCTATGTATTTGAAGTCAGTGAGCTTAAAATGTGCAGCATAATTAGAGGAATGAGCCTCAGGTTGCTTTGTCAAAACATTCTGTAATTGCTGGATTTTAGGATTATTGGATTAGAAGATTAGATGGGATGCCTGGAAATCTTGATTTGGAGCATTGAGTAAAGTAAGGCTTCTCATGAATGAGTACAACAGCTCTATAAACCTTTGTCTGAATCCTCTGCTGTAGTAGTTGTTCAAAGATATTTTCATGCTTGGACAATGGGATACTATGTTTTCTTTGTTTCTCTATTCCCCTTTGCTTTTTTAAACACGATTTTTAATTTTAAGGAACTTGTTGACCTTTTTCCCTGAGAATCAATTCCTGACTTGTGAGCCATGGGTGCTATGGTCCCTCTGGGCATTGTCTGTGAATTACTAAGCTTCCTTGTCCATATGTTACTAAAGGAATCTTGATACCAGCCAGACGTTCTCCTTTCAGTGGATGGTTATCACTTACATTACAGTCAGTAAGCACAGGTACAATTTTTATGGCATTCTTACATTTGCAAGACACTGTCATCAGAGCATTCTGCATTAGTTAAACAATGTCTCTGAGTCCCAAAGATGGTAAACTACTGGCTCTCCTGTTTTTCTTGGTGTACAGGTGGATTCACTAGCAAGTGCAGAGTCTTCACACAAGGCACACAGAAAATTGCTCTGTCATTCATAAACTAGAATGAAACCTCACTTTGAGGGGAGACATAGTATTTAACTCCTAAAAGCTTCTGAAATAAAGATTTCTCTAGTACTGTCCACTATTTTGCATTCTGCAGCTATAGCTATGAAGAACACAGGAGAGACCGTGTATGTGCTGATGTGTGGATGAGCAGGAAAGCAATGGTACAATGGTGGGTAGATTATCAAACAGGGAGGGAAACTTTGGGTCCTGCTCCAAATTCCTCTTACGAAAAATGCTGTGAAATTGATCATGTCAATATTGAGCAGATGTATCTGGTGACTTTTGCTGGTGGTTTTGAACCTATAGTTTTAGAGACTAGATGCTTCAAATGGGACAGTTAATGTATTAGTGCTATGTTGCTCTTTCCTGAAATCACCTCCTAATTATTAGAGGGATGGCTTTAAATTAAAGAATTTTGAAAGTTATTACAAATAACCTGTCATTAGGTTTTGCAAAGCAAACAGAACAGGAATTCTGTTCACAAGCGTTATGGAGGCAACTGTGGTAGCCATATTCCCAAGCTATTAACAGAATGGCTATCAGCACTTCCAAGTACCTTACTCCCATATTGCTTAGTACTTGCACTGCTAAAATGACCGTATCCAAAATGGAATCCAAAACACTAAAAGTATCCCAGTATGATGGAGATCGTGACTGAACAGTAGGATCTGTATGGGAAGCTGTAAAGCATACTCTTGTATGAAAATTTTGAAAATTGAGAAATACTCCATTGCAATTTTAGCATCTTTTAAAATCAGCTGTTATTTTTGTCACCGATTTCCACAAGGCCAGAGTTTTGCCTATAGGGTCTGCCAGCTTTCTCAGGATTTAACATACCTGAATTAGCAGAATTCTATGTATTGATAGCTTTCATATTTTCAAATTGAAATTGTAGGGATAAAAAAGAAAGCAGCTTATCACTTCCTTCTTCGGTGACAGAGCTCTTCCAAAACCAAGTGTTTCCACTAAATTCCCCAATATTATCTCCAAAGATCATGATAACAACTGCACGTGATCTGTGTGTCAGTAGAAGCACTGCTATCTTTATGTCAGCAGATTTTTTTTGTGCCACTGTCTCTAGAAAACCAGTTGACTTTTTTTGCTTCTTTGCCTCTTAAAAGATATAGTCGTGAAGATTTTTCTGTTCTTAGAGATTCACAGAAAAAGAAGTGTAGAAAGCTGTAGTAAATGTCTGAATCTTGCCATTTCGATTGTAGAAATGTTAATCAAAAATATTCTCGTCAGAAACAGCTTCAGGCTTCTTTGGTATTTAGAAATCCTTTGCTAAACAAAGTAAAAATGAATGATAAACAAAATCAAGTTTCTTTTGAGCCTGTGCTCTTGCAGCTGCGCTCCACTTTTAAGATTAACACATTAGCTATTAATTTAGAGTGACACTAGCAAGCAGTCCCCAGACTTTAATTAATATCTTTTTGACAAGCCCATAATCTTTCTAGTTAATAAAATCTCCCTTAAAGTAGTTTAACTCTGATTTCACTTGCTGCTGTAAGCAATTGGCATCAAATCTGGGGGTACTTTACAGTACTTTCTCACTGAAAATGCTTTTTATAAGTGTATTAACAGTTACGTTTTACAGAATACAAACAGCATTTGGTGTAAGTCACCCTCAGAAGAGATAGAAAGAAAATCTAGGTTCCTGAATGTCCTTTTATTGTGGTCTTCTAATGTCTCCTGTCTCAGGATCGTGCAAGGAAAGGATTAAATTCTGATCTCAAGTTATGGCGGTCGCTCCGAAAGTAATGCATCCTATTTGTTTCCATGGAAACTACAACAGCTACAAAGAGCACAATAACACTATCTGACAGAGCAAATTCTCAGCTACAAGACACTCTTTTTCAACACAGTCACCACCATGAGCTGTGCATTTTTACCAGCAGTGAACAAGAGCTGCATACCACACTCAGAACAATCTGCACCAGAAGAGCTGATCCACCTGTGCCACCGCTGAAAGGCACCCCCACCCCTCACTGTGCTCACAGCCACCCTTTGGGCTCCATCAGCATTCAGCAGCATCCATGAATGTCAGTGGGTGCAATTCTTTCTGCACGGAGGAATCCAATCCCACCCCTTTGCTCCATCCACACTCCCACGTCAGACGCCATGGTGTCAGAGTGCCCCTCTGCTGCCATCTGTCACACGGCAACAGCATGGGATGGGAGATGGGTGGGAAGGTTCAGCCTCTGCTGCCCTCCCACCAACATCCACCTCTGCCATTGTGGGCCAACAGCATAAAATAGGAGGATTTACTTTCAGAGCATGTCTCATAGATGCTGTAATGAGATCATTTTCAATGTGTAAGATCACCTCAACCTTTCTTTCTGCATTGCCTATGAAATAAGGTAGGAGGTGCACAAGTTACTAGCAGGCTGTGAGTCTAACTAATAGGCTTTTTCAAATTTAGAAAAGTCCAACTACCAATTACACCTCCAGAGAGAGATCTGGATGAATCTGCTCTAACTTACTGCCAGGGGACATGGAAGGAAGAACATTTTAGAAGGTAATTTTTGCTAAGTAAGAATGTAACGGTTTTAATTTGGTGGTTCACAATGATAGCTTGTTTTAGTTTTTACTTTTCACATAAGGTGAGAATTTTAAGTAGTTCTGCTCATGTAAGGAAGGAAAAGATGGAGTATAAAACAGCAACATCTGCCTGATAGTCTCCTCCACTTCAAATAAATGTAAAAGCCTAATTTAAAAATGTGTCTCATTAACAAGAACTAAACTAATCAAGATGACTGAGAAAGGTCAGTGATGCAGTGCAATTTAATTGGGATCCCAATACCAGAAGTCGTGTCACATCTCCAGAAGTCATGAGCACTTCGAAAGCATTTGCCTATGACATTTGAAACTGAAAGTAATGTCCCGAACACCGTCGGTTAATCTAGAACTTTCAGTAGCAATAGGCATCAGCTTGTATCATGAATACTTTTATCCAAATACTAACCATGGACACATGGGCTGTTTTAATTTGTTTCTTTGTTCTTTGTTTTTCTTTTTTTTCCTCTAGTTAAGTTAACACTAAGAAATGAAAAAAAAGTCATAAGACAGGTATTAGCAAATGAGGAGAAGTATAAAATACACATATATATTTTCAATCATCCTCAGTAGAGTTTCAGCGATCTTTTCCCAGATGCCTGCTGCCTAGAGGCCTGCATGCTAAACTAGAGGCTTTATGGCTATGACAATTCCTATGTTTCTGTGGCAGTAACTCCATTCCAGAAGCCACAAATTAGAAAATGGTTTCTTACGATGTAACACCAAATACAACACACCGTGATCTTCTTTCTTTCTCATGCATGCTAACTGTAAAAAGTTGCTTTGTCCAGAATATGGCTTTGATTACATTTCTCCATCCAAAAATAAACACAGTACAAAAAAGAAAGATACAAGGAGGAAAGCTTGTCAGTGGGCCACCCTCAGGAAAACCTCACAAGATCTACTGTCTGTCTCTGCAAGCCATGGAAGAGCTGAGGAAGTGAGCCCAGCTTGGTGGTCTTATTTTTAATTAAAACAAATGAGGCTCTTTCAGCTGCTGCAGATAAATATTTGATGAAAAGAGACAGGGACAGATGTCAAAAACTGCAGTAAATAAAGAGCAAGACCAGAAAAGCAAATGTTACAGCAGCATTTTATATACAGAAAAAATCACGTTTACAAATTTCTGTCAAATATCTTTCCATCGGGGGCTTAATTTTACTAAGATCATTCCCAAAGCGGAAAAACTAACTTCTCCTGATCACTTTGATGAAGCAGATTGAAAATACAAATATAGGCTGGGAGGCTTTTTAACCCCCTGCCCTAATGTAACATCTGTATCACCTTAATATTCACATTTTCCCTCAATCTACCCCTGCATGCATTCATTCATTCCTTCCTCACTCCCACATTCACTTTTTACAGCCTGGTGATGCCTGTTTAGTCCCTTGACACAGCAGGAAGTAAAACCCCTGGAACTATGGGAATGACAAACAGGAAGACTGGCCCACAGTAACAACAAAAGTCAAACACAGGAGGGGTACATGTTCCCCATCATACTAGAAGGATTGGTAGAGGGAGTTCAGCCACAATCTAAATTAGTAACTGATTCCTAGTCAAAAGCATTATCTCCATAGGGTCTGTGTATGCACAGATGTGGGTACATTTCATCTTCTCGTACGGTTCTAAATAAATGAATAACTTGATCTGAAGACCTGTTCTAAAAAGCCAGGAAAAAGGAATATATGGAGGCTCTATTTCCCAAGAAGTTATGACGTATGATTTTGTAGGATAAAATCACACTCATAAAAAAAAGGGATATGCTGTTCTAGAATATGTCTTCCAACACTTCTGAAGAGTGTTTACATTTAATTTAAAGGGAAGAAAAAAGGAACCTGTTACCGATACAAAGAGAAAGGTACGACTTCGAGAAAGAAAAAAGTAGCTTGGCAATCTTATTTGGCATTTACTGATCAAGTGTTTATATATATATATACAGGAAAAAAAGTAATGCTACGAGGAATTTGCTTTTTAACTTTCTGGATGGTTAACATGGCACTCAGTTACAGATGAGCAACCGGTGGCTGGTGCTGGAATCATCAATACTCTGTATTTCACAACTAAATTCAGGCCAGAGTTCGCTGTTGCCTCATCTCTTAAGTAGCAGGAGCTATGGAAGCTGAAGGGAGCATGAGTGAGTTTTGCAGCTGAACAGCGTCTTTTACAAATGGCAAATGCTTAATCCCACATCTCTTACCTGCAGAGGAATTTACAGGTAAAGAGTAAAGGAATTATTCAATAAGGAAAGGAACAATACAACTGGAAAAAAATCACCAAGGATCAAACATCAAGAACTCAATAGCAGCCTCCCTTGGCACAAATTTACTTGTGATCTGATGGAACCAACCTGAACCTGACAAGCTCCCAGAGATAACAGTTTGTCAATTTCCCATTTCAAAGGCAGCATGATAATTGAAAGCTTCCAGATATATCACATGAAAATCAAACTTGCAGCAAACAGCAAACTTTCTGATAAAGGTCTAATTCCATTGAAGTCAATGACAAATCCCAGAAGCTTTCAATAGAAGTTGAGTGAAGCTCAAGGTGAAAAACAACTCAGAACAGTTATAGTCAACAAAATCCCCAGTTAGGTCAGAAAAAATGCGAGAACATCCTTTGTGTGAGTGGCACTTGTGTTAGGAATTCACACAGTGACTGAAGGGATCTCTGACACTGAGCTCTTTAAGACACCCTTAAAGAAGCCTGCAATGTTTGGCAAGGTCAGCATGTCCCCAGTTTGCATGGCATTGCCATGCCCTGCTGAGAACTTTCATGGCACCTGACAGTAGTTACCCTCTTTATTTAGCCTAAAGCAATCTACAGGCTGTCAACACAAGCTGCAGTCAAACCGTTGTACTGGAGTGTAAACACAGAGTGTGGCTGATGAAGCAATAAATAACATGAGAGGGAGCAAAGGCAAGAACTTCTTCTCTGTTTTCTTAAGCAAGTGTAAGAAATACAAAGAAACGTATGATGTCAAATTTAAGGCATGCCTAGTGCAAGACACGAGGGAGGCATGGAACTGATATGTATGCTGCCTCTGTATGGCTCTGAAGCTGAATATGATTCTGCAGCCAGAACAGGACTCAGCCTCAGATTAACAAAGAATGACTACGCTGGATTCACGTGCTGCAATTGGAGTGTTTATCTGCAGATACTCATGCCAGTTCTGCACTACTGGAGCCATGTCTAAGGGATATTGCCATTTACACAGGTGGAAACTGAGCAGCTTTTCTAAAGAACTTCCTTTCTATTTTTCACAATGCTAAGGAAATAGATGGGAGACATGTTTGGTCTTCATAATCGTCCCTGATGTGTTTTACAGAGCTTCTACTTCTATAAAGATTTTGCACTAGGTGAAATACAAGCAAGAGGAAAGAACAACTTATCTCCAATTCTTTGTTAAAAAAAGTTGAAGAGAAGGCCCTGGAATAATAATAATTCCCTTCCCTCCTTTACAGATGAATTTAAGGCAGACAGAAAATAAAGGACTCACTGAGGTTATGCAGCACAGTCAGAATTTGAACTTGGAACTTCTGAATCCATCCCCAGTGCCTCAACTCCACATTCATTTTCTTCTTTGTATTCCCCCACAGTGTTAGGCCATGTGGCCACTATTGGTGAAATGAAAAACAGGTGCAGATCCTCGAACAGATGGGAGACCAGCCCTGGCTGATCTGTGGAGGATAATACAGGGTTGCTTCCTGGCAAAGAGGATTCCAAAGAACTGCAGAGGCAACACCCCTGCCCTAAAAGTGAAGCTGCTCTGCTGCACAATAAACATTATCCCCACCAGCCCAGCGAGTGGGAGTGTTGGGGCATGCACGGTCTGTTGTCTGTCAGCAAGGAGCACTGCTCTACTGACCTCTTAGGCTGGCAGTATTGACAGTTTGTTTTTCAGGCATGCCTATAAAGATTGTAGAAGACTTAATCGCAATTCCATTGTTTGCGGTAACTACAGCCAACGTTCTGCAGTTGCTGAAACATGAAATTTCTTCCCTGGAGTAGACAACTTTGGAATGCCTAACTCTCCAAAAATGCCATTAGTCATATGCAAATGCTCTCTCTGGGAAAATGACTAGTGGTATGAAACAAATCAGCCAGGTAAGAATAATAGCGTATATATTCTAGATCTGTAAGTTTAGAACCACTTTTGATTTCCAATTCATGAGGAACTGATAGCTTACTCTGCAATATACAGCTAAATAAAGAACTTGAATTGCTGTCTCAGTGGGAGGGTGATGGAAGACAACTAACAGGGCAGTCGCAGAGCACAGGATGGATAGCGAAGGTACAAAACAACTCCCTGCCTTGTGTGACCCACAGTTGTGATCCCTGTATGCTATAAGACACGTTTTTCCTCCATGTCACCTGCAGGCATGCATCTGCCAAAAGGATTAGAGAAGTCACAGCAATCTCAGTTTCCAAGGATCCCCACAGCACATATCAAACCAGGAGGATGGCTCATGCAAGAGGACAGGGTTTGTTGCATCTTAGTGCTTCTGGTTCTCGCCTTGCTTATGGGTTTGTTTTCCTCCTTGTAAAAACACTCTTTCAGTGCTGTGTCTGAGAGGTTAATCTCACTAAAGCTCCTTATACAACAAAACAGCATGTCCACTTGTGCCAGGAAACTCAAACAGGACCTGGCTGTTTCTGAAGACTCCGTTTAAATGGGGGGTACAATACCTGATCTGCAACTTTAGACCAAAAAAAAATACTGCTAATATACATGTGTTTTGCTCATGCTAAACTGTAAATCAAAATAGTTGGGAAAGTCTATCTTATCCCAGTTTCAGTCGGGTTCTGAAGGAAAACATTCTTCACAGATGACTCTAATAGAATTTAACAGTAAAGACCACCCAGGACACTGGGAATCTCAAACTGCTTGGCCTCAGGTTCTCTGATTTGTTCTTCTCAGCTTTCTGTGTGCTCTTTGAGAGACAAAAAAGAGCATTTCCTTCATTTTGAACTTGGATTTCTCTTTCAGCTGAATGTTTGCAAAAGCAGCCATTCCCAGGGCTGGAATGCTCCAAATCCCCATTTGGAGCTGAGTACGTACGTTATGGAGTCAGTCGTGACACCACTTTACACATAACAGACAATGAATTTTGGATCTTGCGAGTACCTTTCCTCCCTGTAAAGAAGTACCCTTCCCCCATTCTCTTGGAAACATCTCAGTCTGTATTGGAAACAGAGGATGTAATTTATTTTTATCGCCTTCCCTGTCAAACTGGCCGACTGCCACAGATTTCTGCTTTCAGATGTAGCAAGAGGCAGGGGAATCACAGTGAAGCACCATTTATATCAGTGGCTCCTCCTCTGTTTTATCTTATTTTCGTGACTACCTACGGTGCTATCTTATCACTCCTTATAATCCTGCAAAACTCCACAACTTGACCCCTCCACGGAAAGAGCTGACCTGCTTAGACCTCCCTGCTCCCAGCTGCTGCTCCCTTCCTTGCAGAGCAAGTTGCAAGTTGTTCCTCCTGTGTTATGTTACAACTCCTTTTTCACTGCCTACCGTAGCTCCTCACTCCTTTCCCTAGCTCATTTTGTTTCCTAGCTGAATGTGCACTCAGCTGTGTGGCCTCCTTGGGGTACGCTTCATTTCTCACTGTCCAGCCTGCCCTTTGATGTCGGAGGAAGAAGGATACATCTTCTTTTCCATCTCTTCACATGTGCCTATTAATTACTCTCTTCAGGGAAGCTGTTTACTGACTATCACTCTGTTTACAATTGAATACAGCTAAACATTTGGTCTTCACAGTTCCCACTCTTCTGCACCACCCACCCGGTTTCTTCGTTTCTTCCCATTTGTTGCAAAATAGATGTCTCCAAATCACTTTATAAACTCACAGATGCAATGTACTTACTTCCCCACACCCACCCTGCTCTCAAACGCTGTTTTTGCTTCACTCACAGAGAAGTAAAGTAAGGCTTTATGTTGGTATTTCTGTCTCCAGTTGTCTAATAAAAAAGCAGCAGTGAGGTTTAACAATTTGACCTTCCTGTTGCACATATCCTTACCTTGTGAACTGGAGAACACCCAGAAAGATCTGTGAGCTTCAGGCTTCTGACCTATGGAGAAATAATACGAAGTAGATACGAAATGTAGAAGTGTGCCCACTGAAACGAGAAGGGCGTAAACTGTGCGTGTGTCTTGCTGGGATCAAGGGCCCTTGGGCAGAGGGGATTTTGGCAGGATGAGGTGGCTAACAATTACTCTAGGAAACGTGTAGAAGGGAGGAATTATATGGTTGCAGCTCAGCAACTCAGATCTAAGATGGAAATTCCTTCAGATGGCTTTCTTATTGTTCCATATGGAGCTTAAAACATGACAAAATAATGTGAAATAAATTTAAAACAAATGTGGGCTGAATTATCTTTTTCTTTTGCCATTTGTATGTGGGAAAAGGAAGGAAGCAGATACCTCAAAGAGTTTAGGAATTGATTTACGACAAGGTGTGTGAAGCTCGCCAGGTGTGGGCATGAGCAGGAGCAAGTGAGGGGAAGGCTGTCGTTGAGGGCGTGCAGTTGCACAGCCCAACAGTGGAACCACCTGGGCATCTCCAGACCATTTAATTTGTGTCTTGGCATGGCTCCTGTGTCTGTACAGCTAGAGAAGGTTGCACAGCTTGCCTCTTGCTTTCCAGTTGCAGCTCCTGCTTTTAGCACCTACCACTTTACAGAATTTACAGGTTTTTAAGTAGCAGAGGCAGGTAATTGTAACCTGACAGTGCAAAGCTTTCTTGTAACCAGTGTAATTTGGAGAGCACATCGCAGGCAGTGGAAACTGGAGGGAGGCCGGGCAGAGGCAAGGGAGAGTGGTGCTCCAGGAAACGATGGAAGCATGTCGAGAAAGCTGAGATTGCAGAGCCGTACAGCTGAAGAGTGAACAGTTACAGAAACAGCAGAATTAAGCAGTGTGCAGCTGTGGTTATTTTTCACCAGTTGTCCTGGGTATGTAAAATAACCACGCCAGAAAAAAGGGCAGTGAAGTGCAACAGACGCAGCATCTTTTGTTTCGTTGTTTCCCTGGTACCCCCGGTGCTCCTGTAAATTCAATCTCTGAATTTATATCCAACGTAATGAGAGTTCTATTGACACATTTGTTATACTTCTACATAAAGGCATAATGCTAGGCACTAACCTACATAGGTTGATCCAAAAGTAATGCCTCCTCTTTATTTCCATGGAAACTACAACAGCTACAAAGAGCACAATAACACTATCTGACAGAGCAAATTCTCAGCTACAGAACACTCTCTTTCAACACAGTCACCACCGTGAGCTGTGCATTTTTACCAGCAGTGAACAAGAGCTGGATGCTACACTCAGAACAATCTGCACCAGAAGAGCTGATCCACCTGTGCCACCGCTGAAAGGCACCCCCACCCCTCACTGTGCTCACAGCCACCCTTTGGGCTCCATCAGCATTCAGCAAGCACCCATGAATGTCAGTGGGTGCCATTTTTTCCACATGGAGGAATCCAGTCCCACCCCTTTGCTCCATCCGCACTCCCGTGTCAGACGCCATGGTGTCAGAGTGCCCCTCTGCTGCCATCTGTCACACGGCAACAGCATGGGATGGGAGATGGGTGGGAAGGTTCAGCCTCTGCTGCCATCCCACCAACACCCGCCTCTGATGTTGTGGGCCAACAGCATAAAACAAGAGGCATTGCTTTTGGAGCAGCTCTCATATACTGGGTTAGTGCTTTCATATTCTGCAGATTGTCACTTATGTGTTTTTTCTTCATTTTTAGAATTTGTGCCCTCTTTTTCTTAAATTTTGACACTAACATTTACTGTTTGTACGTGCTAGAAAAAAACATTTTAAAAGCTTTGTGTATAATTACATTTTCAGCTATTAATTAGTAATGTAAACAAATTAAACAGACTTTTAATTAAATGTTACCCTTTTAAAGCTAGAAACAGAGCGCATGGACTTTAAACTGATACCATGTGCAAATGTCCTAATTAGTCAGGTGGTGCTAGGGATTAATGTACTTTATCTGCTGTATTCGTAACGAGGTACATTAGCATTTATGTCTTTATCATACAGGAAATCAGTTGAGATGCGGGCTCTCTTCTGCTAGGTACAAACAGAACTTGAAGTGTGTCTGCGGGATTTACTTCCTTTCTTTGTCACCTGTCGAAGACAGCTTTGTGATTCACCCTCAGCTTTTGCAGGTGTCCACTGGCCGTTCTGATGGCAGCTCAAAACACGCTCAACAGTTTTTGAGATGGGGACTTTTTGTTGTGGCACGCTGAGATTTTAGTTGGGGTGGACGAGGCCCGTACCGTAAACATCACACCCACACATGTCCCAAAGGAGCCATCTGATTCTGGAAGCAGCTGTTTCAAGAGCCAGGGAACATCGTTTGGGAGTGGGCTGCAGCACCTGTTCTGGTCGTGCAGCAAACAAAATTGAGCCGGTGGCAAGGGGACAAGATGCTGATAAGGGTATTTCCTTTTTATGAGATTATTTAAAATCTCGTTCAAATAAAATGGTTGAAGAAAAGAAACCAAAGCTGACAGTCAGGAAAATAGGAATAATGTGAATAGGAGCGAGTGACACGGGAACAGTCTCAACAATGTGGAAATCGTTTGCTCTGTTCTTTGAGATGCAGCAGATTAGAAGTCTAGACCAAAACAAATGCTCAGATACTAAAAACTTTGGCTATTTGGTGTCTAACAAACACAAAATATGGCTAGTGGTGGATTCTGCTTCTGTGACAAGCTCGTGCTTCCAGTACTGTGCATCTCTGCTCATCTACGAGCGCTGGGGAGTTAAAGGCTGAGCGATGCCCTATTGCTCAGACGTCTCATTCTGCAGATGAACTTGTACCTTTGCGTGGAGAACTTATTTTTATGATGATTAGTACAGCGTCATTGGTGTCGATTGAATTTCTTTGGTCAAATTTGAATATTGAAGACTAAACTTCCACTTTCCACCACCAGCATTTCTTTTTCCCCTCTGCATGCTGGATAGAGAGGACATGCACCCCGGTGCGTCCGACCTCCTGTGAGCATAAGGAACCACGGAATGTAATGAAGGTAAACAAGAAATCTGGCAAACCAGTAGATCAGTGTGTTCTGGCATTTCCCATGTTTTCCTTAGCCATCGAAATATAGCGAGGGCAGATAGAAAAAGCCTCAGCAAACAGTAAGAGTTGGACCAAAAGTCCGCATTACCAAGTTAGCAAGAAGCTGTTGTATTTGTTTTGTACGAGAGTTTGCTATGTTGCCCATTTACTTCGAGTTGGTTTGTTTTTAAGAGCTGAATTGCTGAGTTTTCCTGAACAAAATTATCTTAATGTTATTCAGAGCTTCGAGTGGAAGACAAAAGGAGCAGAAAGTGGTTCCATCTGTGTGACCTGCACAGGTATGGCCCATGCCTCTCTGTAAGCTCAGGACTAACAGCAGTCTCTGTCTAACATAGACTGAAGTTTGAGCTGTGCTGTCCATTATTCTCTCATCTGTTCAATCACACCAAGCAGCAGCTACTGCTCCTACAGCCGTAGCTTCGTTCCTGCTTCTGTACGTTCAGGTGGCACCGTTAAAATCAGAGCGGATCTCTCCTGAAAATGAAACTGCCCCGACATTCTCGTTTCTGTGGTTTACCTGAAACAACCAGGCTGCCACAGTACCCAGCGCAGCCACTGCCCTTCCCGCGGGTCTGCCCCCAGGATCAGGGATGGTCAGCATCTTGACATTTCTGTCTGGCTTGGTATTTGATGTCACTTTTTAATGACTTTTTCTTTTGATCAGTTCTTATTTAACAGATGCTGTTAATTGCCTCAGAAAGTTTGAAAAGTCAGGATGGGGAGAGGGTTGGTAGGGATTCTCTTTACGACCCAGATGCTTTGCAGCTCTGGAGCCTTAGGCCTGCTCAGTGCAGTTTATGTCCAATACAAATATTCCCAGGTGGCTGCAATCAAACCTCTGAACCCGCTGAAGTCACACTGCACATGGAGTCGCTTGGGATATCACTTGAACAGCATATTCATGTTTGCAGAAGGGAATAAACTGATGGTGCTGTGGCACCCATGGTGGGGGGGATGAACCATTCAGTGCGACAAACACAACAGTACACAACGCTCCCTGCAAAGGGCACCTGCCCTACCTGCTCTCTGACAGGGGAGACCCACAGGGAGGAGACAAAAGGACTGGCAGTCTCCTGTTAGCACCATTTTTCCATTTTCTGCCCGGTCCCACCCTCTGCACACACAACATCTCTCCAGCAGCACTGCCCCGCGGGCAGGAGGAGGCAGGGCCGCCCTCTGCAAGGCAAACCTTACCTGCCCCTGCCCAGGTCCTCTGTTGGAGACCGCTGCATTTGGTTCTGCCACGGTTAACGGGGGCAAGGTTAACTCTTCCAGAAAAAAACAGAATCTTTTTAAACAGTGTCTGCTCAATGCTGGAGAAAGAAAGTCCATGTTAAGACTTTCTCAATGCTTTAAGTTCACAGGGGAATCTTCCTACAGTATTTCAGATCCTCAGTTTTCTAGCAGCATCTTGCCTGCACCCAGCTAAGGGTATCCCAGCCTGCATTCCTTACACGCACACAGACACAGACAAAAGCAATTAGCAAAATGGAGAAAAAAAGGAAATGTAAAACAAAACAAAAAAGGGAACGAAGGATTGGTGATCAAAAGGTATATGCAGACGGGACAGCAGAAGCGTGGCAAAGACGAAGGGGAAAATGCCATTTTTTACTCTCTCTGAAATATGTGACAAACTTGCAGGACTCATGCAAAAAAGGGGACAGGAGTGATGGCATGCTGCAAGGCTGGATTTAGAATTGCTACTGGAGTAACTGAGAATTGAGAATTCTAAGTGCAGCTGAGGAGGGTGCCCAGGGCACTTCCAGAGCTACTGCTGGAGGTTAACAGCTGACTGACACACCTACACGGCTCACAGGGCCAGAGCACCACAGAGATGTGCCCACAGCAGCGCTGGCGTGTCAGGGGAACTCGGCAGCAAGCAGAAACAACTCAATCATTGCACAGCAAGGACAGCACTGGAGTTGGAAACAACACAACGTATGGGAGCAGTACTTGGTGGCATACCCCACATTCACTTAAACACTGTAACTTACATAGCTGGCACCTCCATTTGCCTTTTTCTCCAACATGTTTTTCTCAGGGACATTTTCCTTACAGGAGAGTTTGAGAAAACCAAGATTCTACAGAACTGAAGTCTGCTCGTTACTTGAGGTTTTTGGCTTAAGCAGTTATGAATGAGAAATTGCACCAAGGTTTCACTGCTGCCTTAATGTGCTCTGAACACTGTATCCTTCCACTTTATTTCATTTGCACTAGCAAGAAGAATTGTGAACATCTTAATTTCAAGCTTAAGCCACGGACACGTTGTCCATGAAACCTGCTCAGGTGCATTGATCTGTTCAGAAGTAACTCAGCACTGTGAACTACAGCGTACAAAAGGGGCTCAGCTGTTGGAATTGTGTGTCTGAAGGACAGGCAAAGTGAAGGACCAACATGCAGCAGTGGGCGAGTGCCGATGGGAGCAGCTTCTGCCCCCACTGTGCTGCCTGCTGCTGCAATTCCTGCTGTGCACAGCAGCCAGAAGGGGCTGGGTGCCCCTCCAGTGGGGCCCTTCTGCACTGCCCTCGTGGGGAGCAGCCAGCACATGCCACGTGCCTGCACCCCGTGCTGTGTGCTCTGAGGTGTGTTAGGCTCTGGGCGGATAAAGGCAGGAGCTGCTTTGCCAGTGTGTTTCAAGCAACACGGTACCTACGAGAGAGAAATTTAAAAAACTCACTGATTTACCATGTTAAAAAAAGATGGCACATTTATTGCTACATAAATGTTATATACATAGTGTTTTCTGTTACATTGACAGAAATTTTTGAACTTCTTGCTGCTGGTTGGAAAGGTTTATCAGCAATACCTTGAAATTTGACACAGGGTACAAATCTGCAATAAACCAACAATGGAAACTGGAGAACAAGATGAGAAGCAATTCATCTCGGACAATTAGCTCTTACAATACTCCATAGGTACTACACGGTATGCTAGAACCCTACTATGGTCTTACAATGCTATTGTAAATTTCTGATATTAATGAACAGGTTATGGTAAATAACCCTACATTTTTACTACCTAATATAGTAAAATAAAGTAAGAAACTTTTTACTGAAAACTTTTTCGATTTCAAAAATCTAGAAAGAGTAATATTTAGAATTCAAGAAATTTTCTTACAAGATTATTGTATAAAAGACTAGCTACAGTGAAAAATAAGCCAAATGTTTTTTTCTTTCTATTTTATGAAGGAAAGCTTCTGGGCATACTGCAAAGTCTAATATAGCCAAAAAGACAACAAGCTTAGAAGGAAAAAGGCCAGGCAGTGGCACGTGATCACTTTCACACGTCATAAGCAACAAATTCGTTTAGCTGATAAACACTGAAATGAAGAACAAGGCCACAGATATAATCAGGTGTTATCTGATGGTATATGCAAATTAAAGTAATAGAAATGAGTCCACTAATTTCACAAACTGTTTTGTTAGGAACCATCCAAAACGAGAGCTTCAATTCATTAGTTTATTTTAACGATCCAGCTTTTGTTCTTTCAACCTAAATGACTTCATAACAATTACGGTTTTGTTCCTGTTCTGTGTGTGACCCAACTGCCAGTAATGAGAGATGCACTAGATAAACAACAGCTCCGACAACCTTGGCTCAGGGAGTTCCCTCCCATGGTCATTGCAGTGGAAGACAGTTTCCATGGGAGTTCAAAGGGATTTTAACCATTTCAGCACATCTGTGACAAAGGAATACTTATGGACACTGTTCTGCTGGAGAAACATTTAATGCTTTAATGCTAATATGGCTTGGGAGGGGTCATTTGTTTGCATTTGATTCACACTGATTTTTTTCTCCACTGACAAGCCACACAAAAATGACAAGATAACTGATGAGTACAGTAAGGAAAGGTTGGTGACCATTGCTCTTATATTCCATGAGGAAACAGTCCCACCGTGCCGGTGGTTTCAGCATCGCACTACCTGCCGCGGTGAATTCGGGATTTTACTATTCACCAAAAATACAGCCTGAAAAAAATCTCCTTTGTACTTTAATGCATTTTGTGCTTACGTACAGCTAACACTTTACATGTACTATATGTAGTACTTACTGCTCGGAAAACAAAGCAACTCTAACAAAGTAGATTCTCCCCACCCAATTTACACTTCACGTTACAAGCTTTACTATGAAGCCTAGAAGCCTAAAAAGATTTTGTTTATAATTAGAAAAAAAAACATTTGAGGAAAGTCTGAGGGAAAATAAAAATCAATTTTAAATCTAAGAGATGTTACGGTCACAGCGTTGCTCCTGCCTGCAGCCGTCCCAGGAGGCCTCTTGGCGGCGTGAAGCGGAGCTCAGCGTGGAAGGGTAACTATGACCATAACGGTTCAGATTACCAGAGACCAAAAATAACATAAAAAAAGCTATACCAAGGAATAGTTTCCTATTGCATGGAAAACACTAGTCATATGGCAAAAGGAGAGGAAAGGACAACAAAAGACTTTTCCCTTCCTTTTTTAAGACACTAATAGGTATGCTGGGAATGCTACGGGTCGACGGTTGTCACTGCTTTGTTCTCTGAATGTGAACAGCTTTAGTAAATGCTGGCATCCAGCTGAAATTGTATCAGCTTTAACATGTTAACTTTTCCCTTTATATGTAGACCTTTACAGTTCCATAACAATAAATAAAATTTGTAGTTACAATGCATTTGTCAATTCAGTTTAGGCACAAGGCAACTTCCACAATGAGTGGAGAGATCACAACAGTCTCTGATTGTGCAGAAGCGACACACTGCTTGCAACAGAATGATATGTTCAGAGTATTTCGTGGGCTGAAATTCTATCTGAAGATCTTTTATCTTCAATCCTGATGCAGGTGTTGACCAGTAGCTTTGATCATAAGATTGCATTTGGGTTTCTTGCTTCAAGTGTTTTCTCCTGTCAGGTTTGTGTCTTCATATAACGTTAGTTGTCTGTGTCCTTGTGAAGAAAGGTCACCTTCTGTGTATCCTACCAATAATTCTGGAATTCTAGCAAGAAATTTGGAAGAAAAAAGGTATTAGGAAAAGGACCAATAAGAAACATAACATAAACACTACGGAACTAACTTGAACTGTAATTGATGGCGTTTTCAGTCAGTTAAGAAGCGCAGAAGAAAATCATGTGGAGAGCTCTGGAATCCCTTTTCCCAGAGCATATCCAGCACAGGCAGCAACGACAAAAACAAACAGATCTCTGATCTCCCAGTGGGAGAGGCAGGGCAGCTCCATCTCCATCCTGCCCAAATACTGGCTGTCTGCTATGAACCAAATTTCAATCAACACACCAGTTCTCTCCACACAACTGAGAAGTTAATAAAATCTTCACATGCCAGAAACAAGGTATAGAGACAGGATACTATTTTCACCGTTCTAAAGCAAAGGCTTAATTAAAAACAACCTTTACCATAACTCCTCACAGTTCAACAACTTAGTTTTGTTTAGAAAAATACGTAACTTGTGGTTTTCTCAAAGTAATCAGGGTGCCAAGACTAGCAAGAACCAAACATATCCGCATATACAAACTTGGTAAGGGTCTGCTCTTCCGAGGGTGGCTGGGTTGAACAGTTTGGTCTCAGGACAATTACTTATCTGGGCTCTGGGTGTAGGAGAAAGCACGTTATCTGCGAAGGTCGGACCTAAGAAACCGCAGCTGGATTTGACTTGGACTCGTGCAGTCCCACGCCTAACAGAAGCAAGCAGCAGCGCCCAATTTCATCCCTGCTGCTGAAAGACAGGCATCACCCTGTACCGGGGGAGCCTGTGCTGTTTTGAACAGACTGTCTCACACTGGACAATTTGGAGCACTTGGAAACACTGGCTTGGCTTGCAAAGCTGCATGCGCTGCTTTTTACATCTGAGCTCTCTTCACCAACACAGACTGTGCAGTCCAACAGCCAGCAATCTCTGCTGGGCCAACGGTACGAGTTACAGGCACTGCCCTTAAGGCAGTGAGCAAACTCCTCTCTGAGGGGAGAAGGATCTCTTTTTTTTTTTTTTTTTTTT